>CP025650.1:18801592-18839714 GCA_003576665.1 Ipomoea trifida
TAACTAACGGAGGACAATTTTGAGCGATAACACAAAAGTCTGGGACTACTTTATGAGGCCAAAGTCGTTTAGGACAAAATTGAGAAAAACCACTATAGTCGGGGACAATTTTGGGTATTAACTCTTTAAAAAATATGTCTTAAAACATCCTTATTCGAAAATTAAAATTTAAAACTATTCATCCACCACAATGCACCGAATAACAAAAATGTTGATTTTTATGTTTGCGAAATAAAATGATATGTTTAAAAAAAAAAAGATGTTTTTATTTTTTCATAATCAGCATTTCTTACGATCATGCATGTCCTCATGCCCCAAGTTTATTTATAGCAAGGGTTATAATTTCTTTGGTGTTGCGCGACCCAAGTCTACATAATTGTCATAGATCTATTTTGTTTATACTTGACTGCTATGTCGATTGCCAAAACTAAAATCCTTTAAAATAGATATAATGGATATATTTATAATAGAGATCCAATGCAAAGGCGGTGTACAGGTGAAACATGCAGTGAGATGATATCCATTGGTCTTGCAAAAATCAACGTCTAGGATGAATATGGATTGAAAAAAAACGTTGTGGTAATTTGGTCATTTTGATTGTTCAAACTTAAGGTGCGAACGAATTAACCGTTAACTAAAATTGTAAAAAACTTTTTAACCATTAATCGAATCGAAAAAGTTCGGTTAAAAAATAACGGTTAACCGAACTTTGTCAGTTCGGTCAATTAACCGAAAATTTACCGAAGTTTGCACACCCCTAATATATATAGGACCAAGTTCTAGTGCATGTCTTAACGTGCGGCTGCTTAGTTATGCAAAAAAAATACCGATAGTGTTAGGAAACACATAACAAAGAAATACACCAATGCACCACAAAATGCAGCACACATCCAAAAAATGCACCATACCTGATACCTCATCACACCTAATGGTGCGTTTTCAAACACGGTGTAGTGCGTTTATGTGTAGCTAATGGTGCGTTTTGTGGTGATGCGTACCTAATAATGTTTTTTTGTGTGCATTGGTGCATTTCTTTGTTGTGTATTTCATAACACTATTGGTATTTTTTTGCATAACTAATGATGCGATCGGTGCCGCATTTGAGCTCACACACACATAACATAGTGGTTAGCCCACAGGTTGCCTCTTCAATTATTATTAGGTGGACCATGAGCAAAATTTACTATGGACCATGCATAAGTACATTATTTTCTATGCAATTTTTTATAGTCCAATTACAATATTCAAAAGGCTTTGAATCTTGTGAATATTATATCATAATTAATTAATTATCATGTGATAAATTAAAATAAATATATAATTAAGGTGACTACTATTTTTTTTTTGAGTATTAAAGACTGTGAATCTATGACCTCCCATTTAGAGAGCTATAGAGGCGCCATTGACTACAAGCTAGCTACTTGGCAAGTGATTATTGAATTTGAAATAGAAAAGATGAGAATATGATTAGAGGTTCTTTTATTTATTTATTTTTTAAAGCAAGATTGCTTCCACCAAAAGTGAGAAAAAGGTATTATTTGATTATGATTCTAATATAATTAAAAGTGAATAAATAAATGGTTCAATCGTACTCAGAATATAAAAAGTTCAATCAGTGTAAGCTCCGTTTGACATATATAGCTTATAAGTTAGTTTGAAGCTAAAACTTAAAAACTACAGTAGTTACTAGCTTACCTTATTTATAGTTTAAAATAAATTATAAACTCTAAAATAAATTTACCAAACATAACATTAATTTCGATTCTTACTCGGGAAATTTCCAAAAGTAGGTTGGATTCATACACTTTTTACAACATTTAATCTACCATAAATTAAACTATATATCAATAAAATAATTACAATAATAGAATACAATCAATCTACATATCACATTTTATAGACAATGGTAAATATCTTTGATTTACAAGAAAGTTCACAATCGCTATTTAAAAATGCGCTTTGGAATTTGGATAAAACTAAAATGATGTGAACTAGCATAAATTGTCCACAACTGATCAATTCAAACCAAGAAGTCTAATATTCAACTCTCATCATCTCGTAGCTAGGGAATTGAACTTAGAATCTTGTGGTCAATACCTGCAAATATAGTAACTATACCCATCAACTACAAAATAGTAACAATTAAATTGTGTAATGTGTAATAAATTTGTTGCACCAAATAAATTGACCAAAAATAATTGCCACCTATGTATAGTTAATCATTGAATTTAAATTAGCTAGATTGAAAAAAATAGTTCAATAATATAATCCGTGACATAGGAAGAGCCATAGATAATAGATCTATGACAATTATATTGTTAATTCAACTACCACCATTATGTAGATTACCACATAAATTTGGCTGGCTACTATATTAATATTATATGAGATGCTTGACCAGATTACCATTTTTGTATTTTTGCTTATCGCAGTTTTTACTATTAATTATTTATTTATAGAAACAATTATTTTCGAAAAAGGTTGCATTGTTTCCATAATTGATGGACGAATATGACGAAAATTACGAAAATCTTTGGTAAAAATAAAAATGGGGCGTAGTAATTGGGAAAAAGTAAAACATGCATAAGAGGTAAAGTGATATATTTAATGCATTAAGTCAAAAAAGCAAAGAAAAAAGAATGTATAAACAAAGAAAATGAAGGCCCGCGCCACACGCTTTCTCCGTCACAAACATAAATAGCCCAAGTCTGAAGTCCCGTCCCCCCAGAGGCTTTATTTAAGTGCTTCCGATCCCTTCACAACCCCGCCGGCCGCCCATTCCGCCGTATATAGTGCCATTCCCTTTTCCCATCCTAAGCTACCAAAATATATGGCTGCAGTTGTATATCAAGAGGTTCGTTGCTAATTTTCACTGGTTTTATTTCTCCTTTTTTCTTTCTTAGTAGCTATATATATATGAATATGATGGACATAAAGTGAAATGATTGGAAATTATGTTCAGGAATATATAAGGAATTCAAGAGGAGTGAGGCTCTTTACTTGCAGATGGCTGCCCTTATCTTCTCCAAAGGCCATTGTTTTCCTCTGTCATGGTCTCTACTCTCTCTCTCCCTCTCTTTCTCCTTTCCTTTTTTTCCTTTATTAGGAAACATGGATTATTTTCCTTTTTAATGTGTAATCTCATTTTGATCTGGATAACTGTACCCCTTAAAAGTTGACTTTTGGTATAAAAAAAATTAGTTCAAAACTCCTTTTAACATGAGACATTCCTACCAGAAAATTGAATATACAATGTTATAGTATGATTGAATAACAATACAATTTGGTTCTTAATTCTTTAGTAGAATGAATATGTGGTCTCAAATTTCTAATCATGTTTAGTTTTAGTGCTGGTACGTTACAGTTCTAGTTATTAAATTATGACTAAACACTCGCTTTATTTCTTAGAATTGTTTAGCATGAGTGAAATGAGAACAGATAGATCATGATTAAAAATGTAAAAATTACTTATTATTACATTAAATGTTTTTAGTGTAAAATGCCAGGCACCCACCCATAACTTAATAATTAAAGTTACACAATTTCTTGTAGTGAGTAATGCCTATTTATTATTTACTGTTTGAATGGGCGTGACTGAGTATTATAGTGCGGTTGTTGTTGCAGGATATGGCATGGAATGTAGTTATTTCATGAAAGGTAATGATGATTTGATGAACCCTCTCATTTTTATTTTTTTTTTTCACTATTTCCTCTTTTCCTTTGTCTCTCTAAATGAACCTTGTTAGGATTGTTGGTCAGGAAATTCTTGAGCATTATTTTGAGGGAGTTATTGGAATGGTTTATGGCTACAATTTTTCTTGAAAGTTATTCAGATGTTGGACAACTTAACTATCACAATCACAATCACAAACGGACAAAAAAGACTTTTTTCCACATCTAAACTTTAAAATGTTCAAAAATAAATCAACATGATTGGTGTGAAATCTCTTTGCACTATCATCTTTTAAGAGATGTCGAGATTTCAAAATTTCATATCGTATAAAAAAAATTAATATTATTAACACTTTATCCCTTAAATAGACTGGTCTAAATAAAAAATACTCAAGACATTTCGTTTTCTAACAAAAGAAAAAAGAAAAAAAGAAAAGCTCAAAAGTAATTAATTAGGCAGAGGAACGGATGAACAAACATTGTACTGAACTCAGGGCATCCGTCACCCGTTCCAAGTTCCAACTGTCCTCTATTGCTTTTACTATTACTTCACAGCTGACCAACCATACCAGTTGATTTTTTTAATTCTAACAAACTTTTTATTTTTAAATTCTATAGTAAAACTGTCCAAAAGTAGTCCATCTATCCCACTTAATTTTTTTTAAACTTTTCACAACACCTAAATTATACTCCGTAGTTTTTATTTTTATTTTTTATTTTTTTAATTTGTATTAGTTAACAGTGTCAACACCAACACTAAAAGACGTGTTTTATTTTAGTTATGATTGCAGTAGGCGCTAGTCGGATAGAAGAGTAGTCCCTAAATGGCTAACTGTTAAAAAAACAGTGCAAGTGTGTGTATATCATATATATTATAAAATTTTTAAAAAAAATAATAATTAACAAGGTTGACTCGGTTGATTTCGCCGCCAACCCGATCGAGTTTGCCGCCTAGGGGGTAATTTGCCTCGATTTAGGGGCACCTAGCGCTAGGCGGTTGCTTAGACCGATTTTTGCAACAGTAATTTCAATTAAAAGTTTAAATTGATAATTAAACTGCACATTTATGTTTCATATGTTGTATGTTTAATACGGAGTAATATGTAAGTAATATGTAATCACCTTTTTTCTAGAAGAATAAATTTGAAAATAGTATCACATTTTACTTTATTAAAGTTGTACCAAGTGTAATTAATAATTATATTATAATGGTGTAATTATTATGCTGGGTAACAGATGGGCAGAGTTGTAGCCATCCAACCCCTGTTCCAACTGCCCTCACTTAATTTCATATACTTCACAGCTGATCAACCATGCCTGTTTAATTTTGGTTTTCAATTAATTTTTATCTTTCTCCACCACACTTGCTTTCCTTTTCCATTTATTGCTGCTGGTAAGATTGGTAAATGACTTAAATTCAATGCATTTGTTTTTTAGTCGGTGGCACTGTTATATTATTATAGCTTCACCCTTTTCATACAGGGCAATAAATTTATAAAAAAAAAATGGCATTATTTGATTGGTGAGTGGTAATTAATACTACTGCTATTTCTAGCCCATAGTACTGCTATTTCTAGCCAATAGTACTATAAGTCTATAATAGTTAAATCCAATGGGGTAACTCAAGTGGCAAGTGAGCTCTTTTTGTTGGGAAGAATTTCGAGAGAACCTGGATTCGATTACCATAAGTGATGATTTCCCCTGACTTGAAACTATTGTAATCGACATCTATCTAATATTTTTGAATTATCTAGCTTAGTTGGTTTAATTAGGTTAACAAACCAAGTAAGAACATAAGATGAGTTTCTTTGTCATATAAACCTAAAAAGTTTTCAAACTAGGAATAGGAATAGGAAAATGATCATAAATATAACAAAATTCTGTAGTGTTATAATTACAAATACTCAATATTATATTCAGCTAAGACATTTCTAGTTTCTTAATATTAATAATAAGTGGAATAATCAAGTACTTCTATGTGTTGTGTAAGTTTCGTTCATGATTTTTTTTTAACATTCCATTTAGAGAGTTACAACTTACAATTATGCCACTAAATCATATAGTTTTTTTTTTTAACTGTATTTTGATATATTTATTTGTGTGTAGTTGTGGGAACAACGCTAGCAAGTTACGGCTACGCAGTGTTCGGAATCGATTATGAAGGGCACGGATGGTCAATGGGTGGTCGCTGTTACATCAAAAGATTCGAAAATATTGTAAATGACTGCACCACCTTCTTCAAATCAATTTCTGGTAAACTATTGTTTATCCAAAAATGCTATTTATACGTTTCTAAATATTTATTTTAAGTAATATTAACTCTATTACAATATGGTATTTGTTTATCTATATTTTTTTTAACTTAATGAAGCATAAAGAATCATCTTTAAATGTTTAATTTCGTCACAAAGGGCAACCGGAGTACAGAGAGAAGAGAAGATTTCTATATGGAGAATCAATGGGAGGGGCGGTGGCTCTCCTAATACACAAGAAGGATCCTTCTTTCTGGCATGGTGGAATTTTGGTTGCTCCTATGTGTAAGGTACATCTAACGATAATTGTATATTTCAATTCGGACTAAGTTTTAAAATTGGCATAAGTATAGTATGAATATGATTTTTATGTTAGCAAATTAAAGGGTTGAATGAATTTGCAGATATCAGAGAAGGTGAAGCCACATCCATTGATAATAAGCTTGCTAACCAAGGTGGAAGACGTCATTCCCAAATGGAAGATAGTCCCCACAAAAGACGTCATCGATTTAGCTTTCAAGGACCCTGTCAAACGAGAAGAGGTCAGCTACTCATCCACTAGGACCACTACTTCAAATACTATATATATCAATTAAGAAACATTATTATATTGTGTCGGATTGCGGCTTGGTGAGCCGAGTCTAACATCTGCAATAGAACCGTAGCGCTGACTACTACGCAAACAAGTATAAAAAAATAAAGTTGCATTTTCGTTGTGTAGTTGAGACTGATACATGTTGGGAGGCAAGGGAAGAGCTAAGTCTAGCATGCATCTTGCCATCGAATTGAATGCATCTTTGCTATTAGCTATTTTACCTATTGTATTACAACATGCATTAGTTTTGCTCTTTCATGAATCCTGTTGGGCAGATGCCAGTAAGAACCAAATCTATCAATTGGTGGCTAGGGGATTGTTGGACGAAGACCGGTGAGGGACAAGTCCAACATTCTGTCTTTAGAAAATGTGATGGCTGTCTATAAGGAAATAACGTCACTCCCAGTACTAATTATAACGTTTGGCGTGAGCCCTGATCCTAACATATCCATATATGTTGAGTGGCAGATTCGCAGCAACAAGCTGATCTACCAACACAAGCCCAAGCTGAAAACGGCTCTGGAAATGCTAAGAACTAGCATGAACCTTGAGGAAAGTTTACATGAGGTACTACTCTACTCCATATCCTCCCTACACACATGTTTTCATCACACCATCCAGCAATTAAGCCACTCATTTTTTTTTTGGCAGATTACGCTACCATTTTTCGTGTTACACGGGGAAGCCGATACGGTAACTGATCCAGAGGTTAGCAAGGCGTTGTATGAACAAGCCAGCAGTAAAGACAAGACCATCAAATTGTACCCAGGAATGTGGCACGGCTTGACATCTGGCGAGCCTGATGAGAACATTCAGATTGTCTTCTCCGACATCATTTCGTGGCTTGACAAGCGGTGTGTAGTGGAATCTGATACTAGTTTCCAATTCCAAGGAAACAACCTTAGCGTTCCCGAGATGATGATCGCCAAAATGGCATCTCCCCGTACAATGAAGGCCCAGAAACGTGGGAATTATTTATGTGGGTGGAAGGGCCGTGGCTTCCAGCACTACGATTCTGCAGTATAAACATAAACCTATGCTATCCTGCACAATGTTAATCGTGGTTGTTTTTGAAGGAAATGGAATAACAATAGCTAGACTATTATAATTATATGCTAAGAAGAAGTGAGAATTGAACTACTAAGGAGTACATGTTAATTCCTGCTGATGATTAAGTCTCCTCTATCAATCTTAATTGCTATTTCATGCTAGACATAGATATAACTTAATATCCTGCAAGTACAAGGAGCCTAACATTGTAACAATGAAAACAATAACAAAATAATGGTATGTTTGATTCAAACATTAGAATCAGAATGATAATAAATCAAATGCTTAATAACCATAATGAGTTTAAGTAAAATGTTCCGTCATTTTCTTTGGTAGTGAATATGAATTGAAATCAAATACGTAGGTGAGGTTGTCCGACCCCACACGAGAAGAGCTCGAGGAGGGAGCCAATTACGTGACCTCCCACAGCCTCCTCCCCCACCGTGATGCATTAGTAATTATTAATTTATCATTATCCATCGAGATACGGGCAGATTGATGAATGTCATGTACTATAATACCTTCGCACAACTAGGCCTATTGAGAAAGCAATTGGAACAAGTAAAGACCCTGTTATCTGGCTTCACAAGGGACAAAAACGACGTAGTTTTGGACTCAGGTCCTGGGTCCACAGCATAATTTGCCTATCTTCATTTACTGGACCAGTAAAACAAATGGGCCAGTAAATGATTTTGCATTATAATTAAAAACTGCAGTGGGCTGATGACCATAAGCCCAATATAGTTTTACATAAGGCCCACTGAGATGTTTCTAAACTCATCGCTTTCCCTCTACTAAGAAGAGCCGTTTACCATCGCGCTCCTCTTCAATTTGTCGATTCCAAAACCCTAATCCGTAAAACCCTCTATTCTGTAAGTTTCGATACATTTCGCTCTCCATTTTGCTCTAAAGTTCGGTCGGTTTCTGCTTTTTGATCTATCTTCCGAAAATTATAGTTGTTATAAACCGTGTTCTGGTTCTTGCAGTTTTTACCTTCGGAGTCCTCCTATTCGATCCAAGATGAGGTTAGTTGATCTGTTAACCCTAACTCCATTTTTTTATGAAGTGTTTACATTGATGGGTATTCTTTCCGTAGGTCGTATTGAAATTCTATACACTATATGATTTATGAGAAACAGTTTTCTTTAGCATAATCTTAAACTCTAAACCAGAACCAGGAGAAACCACTTTTTTCTTACTGAATGGAGATGCTGCTGTCTTTAGAAAATTGGGTTTACAGTTGCCTAATTATTCCAGATAGACGTCTAATGGCGTCATGGATTGTTATCTTTAGGAGATTTTTTTTTTCATTTTTATGTAATCTTGATTACTAATTGTTTATTTATTTATTTTATCTTGATTTATGCAGTCGGCCAATGGAAGAGGATGCCCCTGTAAGTTAGCCTTCTGTTTTCATGATTTATTTTTGTTATGCCATCTTTACTTTCAGTTTTCCTAATGGTTTTGCCTGTAGAGTAGTTCTTTATTAAGCGATACTAATGTATTCCTCCTTTTATTTCTGTAATTTATCTATTTATTTGTTTTTTTTTTTTTTTGTGAACAAATGTGTTGGATTGTGGGATTGTTGAATTTATTCCATTCTGTATTATTTCTGACAGGCGAAGAATGAGGAAGAGGAATTCAACACTGGCCCACTTTCTGTTCTTATGATGAGTGTTAGAAACAACACTCAGGTATCTGATTTCATAGTGATCTAAAACCTTTTACATCTCACTCAATAAAAATTAAAAAAACATACATGCTCACACACTAAATGTCCGAGTGTTTGCAGGCTGGTATATAATTACAGCTGAATGTTAACTGCTAGATTAAGCTTACATATATGATATGAAATAGTGCATTTGTAAATAAAAATATCCGAGTTGCAATGTTGCATATGTTTCTGACTTTATTTCTGGCCCTCAGGTGCTCATAAACTGCCGGAACAACAGAAAGCTTCTGGGCCGTGTCAGGGCTTTTGATCGTCACTGCAATATGGTGCTGGAAAATGTTAGAGAGATGTGGACTGAGGTTAGTTCCTTGGACTGATTTAGATGTTGTGAAACATTACTGGTTAAAGTTTTGCCCATTTTATTAGAGTTTTTGACATCACCTTTAGGTTCCAAAGACTGGCAAAGGGAAAAAGAAAGCACTACCTGTTAACAAGGACAGGTTTATTAGCAAGATGTTCCTTCGTGGAGATTCAGTGATCATTGTTCTCAGAAATCCTAAATAGAAGGTATTTTTTCTTGTTCTCAAATCTCGATATCACTTTTGAAATGTGCCATTACCCTTTTCATATCTCCGCTAGATCAATTAATGTTTAATGAAATGAAAATTGGGTTGGTTGTTAGCATGGAGAGTGCCTTGTAGATGTGTCTTTGTGGAGAAATACAACCATAAACTTTTACCTTTTGAGGTCTGTATTTGTGCTATAGTAGTTAGTACTGATTTATTAATATGAATATAGGTAAATGTAATTACCTGATTGTACCTGTATTCCATATGGATTAGTGCCTTGTCTGAATCATTTTGTTAGAAGGCAGACCAAATTTTTCAAGCATATTTGTTTCTTGTGCAATTTCCTAAAACTTAGTTCTTCTACGATCTTTGTGACTGAGTTGTTTGTTCATCATAATCACATTGGTATAAGTTTGAGGTTCTACTATGCAGGTAACTACTGCAACAATATTTCTCCTGGCACTGGCCCTCCATACGAGCGAGCAATATGGCATTTTGGTTTAATGTGGACAGGACTCATTGTATGATATTTTAGAGCTGACTTTTCCTTATAATGTACTATTAGTCTTGCTACTGCTGCTATGTGTACTGTTCTTAGTTGAAGAATTTGTCGGGATGTG
Source organism: Ipomoea trifida (assembly GCA_003576665.1). NCBI lineage: Eukaryota > Viridiplantae > Streptophyta > Magnoliopsida > Solanales > Convolvulaceae > Ipomoea > Ipomoea trifida. The sequence continues at coordinate 18,812,023 of CP025650.1, forward strand.
TGTTAGATTTGTGAGGGAGATTTTGTAATCATGCTTAAGTGAATCAAATGTGTATCAGTTTGTGGAGCTTTTGTATTTTGGAAAAAAGGTTCAAATTAGCGACTTGAATAGTTAACTACACACTAAAATGTTGTTGGAAAAAGAAGTACAATAAATCCCTTAACAAATAACAAGTCAAATTCATGTAATCACACAAAGTTGACCGTATAGAAGGAAAAGAAAAATTTACCCATTGTGTAAAATAACTGGTTGAAAATAGCAACAAAAAAATTAGTGTAGTAGAAAATCAATATCCAAAGAACTAAAAGTAGTTAATTTTAAAGTCAATGATCAAAAACTATCAAAATCATATTACTCAGAATTTTTAATTCTCTATATCCAATATTATTTTATTATTTAAAGGTGAAAATTGTTTTTCTTAATTTGCTAGCTTATTTTTAACTTTTCAAAAAAATTAATTTTATTTTTTGTATCAAAGAAAAACTGTTGATATCATAAGTAAATGCATAAAATTTTAAAATTCCTATAATATCTGTGGTGTTGTTTTTTCTGCACAGGAAAAATGAAGGATAGACACATCAAGCCAACAAGGTCAAACAAAGTGCAATGGCTTCAAGCCTTCTGGAGCATGATTGAACACATGAAAAGCATGGGGAATAATTTGATTACCTAGCAGATAGCCTATACATTAATTTAGTTCCCTTATGTGGGCATGAAGACTAGGGTTAAATCAGTGGGCTGATTGTGTAACTCGCGATCTACCTCTATAATAACTCTACGAACAGGGTCTTGTGAGATTAGAATTAATCTGACGAAGCTAAGAGACCAAGATCACCTTAGTAATAATAATAATAAAAAAAATTCTAGTGGTACAATGCCATTCATTCCTACCTACAACTTTCACATATGTACCTAATTAATTTTTTGTTCAGATTTAAGAAATCAAATTAATTCATAATCAGCAAGACTATTAACAGGTAGCTGGTTTGCCCGAGTGGTTAAGGGGGAAGACTTAAGATCTTCTGCACATAAGTGCGCGTGGGTTCGAACCCCACAGCCAGCAGTTTAATGATTTTTACACACCACCGTATTAACTGCCTTTCTTTTTTTTTTTTTTGAACAATATTAACTGCCTTTCTTAGCCACCACTTTTACGTTTTTAACACATCATTTTCTACCCCATCATGTATCATATTATTAGTCGAAATCCATGCAAATAATAATAAAAGGAATCATGAAAAAAATAGATAAAATACTACAAGAACTTTTACGTGAAAACTTGGAATGAAAAAATAAATAGCGATGCCATGCCATACATGACTATCGTGTATTAATGAGTCCAACTACATTATGTTAGATCGATTATTAGATTCTTTGTATTATCATGATCATTCGTATTTAAAAGTGGTGAAATTCAATTTCAATTTCGCAATAAAAGAATCTTTATACGATAACTAATTTGAGATACCGCAAAAATCATATCTTATAAAGACCTTCATGAATTAGTAATTTAATTTAGGTTGAGCGTACTCCTCATGCTACTTATTCATCTAACAAGACTTATCAAAGTTGGGCTAAGTATGTAAAATATGACACCATCAGATTTGTAAAAGTAAATGAAGTAACAATGTTGAAATAGAGATAATTATGGTGCATTTACTAAATGAAAAATATTTTTCATTTTTTAAAAATGAAAATTAGATAAGGAAAATAAACATATTTCCTGCAAAAAAAAAAAAACTTAATAATAGAATTTGAATTTTTCTTCAAGTTTTCTACAAAAAAAAGACACATAATTTTATATATAATCAACATTGTTGGGGGCGGAGCTACATTAGGGATAAGGGGGTCCTGGCCCCCTCAAGGCCCTCCCTCCCGCCCCACCATACCCCTAACCCCACCCTCAAAATTTTTAATAAATATGTATGTACATTAGATACATATATTAATATAATATGGATAAAATACACTTTTAATCCCCTCTATTTTTTAAAAGCTATTATGTTTATATTATGTAAATTCAAAATATATATTAAAGTTCAAATTCATTAAATAAAAACCAATGGGTGATAAAACGATCATATATAAAAGGAAATTGGGAAAATAGTATTTCTATGAGAAAAACTTATTCTGATTCTAAGCTAATTGTATATGTGGTGACAACAAAAAACAAACACCCTAATTTACTAAATGCCAACCTTGCAGTCTACAAAAAGCATTGAAATTGCATTAGTCAAAGACACAAAAATAATGTTGTGGTGGATATCACAAACGGATTAAACAACAATCCACAGGTCCACCCATATAAATTCTGCTGGCTTAGCTTCTACCACTGATTTTACCCCACTTTAAAAACCAAAGTCAAACACGAAATTCAAATGTGTGAATAGACCATTACTCTCTAGAGACAGTGGAAGAGTAACCAAACACACGTTGCCTCAAGTTTCTTTTTTTAGTGACAAGAAAAACCCGTAACCACGCACCCCTTAAGAGTGTGTACTGTGTAAATCTTACTTTGTGACCCTAGTTAGCAATGAACCACAAAGGGTCGTGGTACGACCGCCTGGATAGAGGAAAGGTTGGATAAGGCAGTAGTGGATGCGGATTGGTATGCTTTGTATCCCATGAAGATTAATACAGAAAAAACTTTAAGGATTAAATTATTTAGAAATAGTTATTAAAGTTCTTAAAAATACTTAACATGTAGTCTTTATATGGGATCAAAGCAGAATTTTAAAGTTTTTTTTAATGGACTACATATTAAACATACTTTTAAAAAGACTTCAGGCCAGACCATACCAATTGTAGGCTCAAGCATAACAAAAAAACCTACATACAGGCACAAGCCTAATTTTCTAAAACTCGGCTCGACTCAACCTATTTTCGTACATATATATAAAATATGACTGAAGAATGATATTTATTATCTCAGAAAAAACTCATTTAGATTTTAATTAAGCCAATGTATATGAAGTGAGTATATTAAAGGAAAGAAATTAACATCCTTGCAGTCTATAGAAAGCATTGAAATTGCATTAGTCTAAGATCGACACAAAAATATTATGGTACGGTGGTATGTATCACCAATCAATATAATTGTGCGTTCTTTTCCCCCGCCCGCCCATCCACTTAGTGAAATGTGATATATAATTACTCCTTGGAGAGGACGGAGGAAGAGGAACCATCCTCTTTATGGTCTCCAAATATGCGTTGCCTGAAGTCTTTAACCATCTTAGGAAGACCCTTCTTGAGAGCCACTTTGGGCTCCCAACCCAGCAATTCTTTTGCCTTTGAAATGTCTGGCTTCCTCTTGTGAGGGTCATCCTCTGTGTTTGGCCTGAACTCTATCTGTGCATTTGGATCAATGGTTTCTTGGACCACCTGCACCACCCAAAACAAATATATAATATTACTTTTACAATCAACCACCTAATTATTTTATCACTTTTCTATCATCTATATTTCACAGAACCAGCTTGGTTGACGACGTGAGTAGCTGTGCACTCTGGTCTCTTATGAGAGGTCAAGAGATCAAACCTCCTCTTGTATAGAAAAATCAATCTGGTCAGCACTTTGTCCCTTAATTGAGCCAGCTCCGTGCGAACAGGGATTAATCTAAATATGGTACAGGCTTAAAGGTGAAAAGAAAAAGATTGCACGTAAGTAAGTGCATCCTCCTCTTACCTTGGCAAGTTCAAGCATTGTGAATTCTCCGGGGTTTCCAAGGTTAAAAGGTCCAACATGCTCTCCTTCCATCAACCGAATCAAGCCCTCCACCTTATAAATAAATGCCAGTAAGCTTGATTATGATTATGATTATGAGATGAGGTTTGCTAGCTTGGAAACAATAGTATTAATTGAAATTAGAATAGGCAAAGAGAGTGCCTCAGCTCCTCACCAGATCAGACACAAATTGGAAACTTCTTGTCTGCTTTCCATCACCATAAACTGTCAAAGGTTCCTTTCTTAAGGCCTGCAACAGTTGCAAAAAAATCCTCAGTTATCTGCCTGGCATCCATTGTTGACACAACTCGATCTGGCTGGGCAGGAGTAAGATGGCTAAGGATACAAACTTGTAATCATAAGGTCACGAATTCGAATCCTAGCCATCTTATAATTTGAACCTTTCAATTATGGGTAAATTAGGCTGACTTCCTTTACCCGTTATGGTCATAAAGCAAGATTTACCCAATGCACATCCTCGTGACTGCGAGTTTCTATCTACTATCGTCACCCCTAAAAAAGCAACAATATAATGTTTACCTGAGCAACGAAGTTGCTGACAACACGTCCATCATCAATGCACATACGCGGACCATAGGTGTTGAATATTCTGGCAATCCTCACCTACATGCCACCAACACAAATTTTTTTTTATCTCATTAATAACTTCATTAATAACTGTTAAGACTCTCATATTAAAAAAAATTTTAAAAAATAAGAGAGAACATATAAGTTTACAAAACTATGATTAAACTAATTAATGAATTTAATTTTTAATTTAATTTAATTCATATGCATTATAGTCCAAACATCGTGTTATAGGCAGGCATCGTGGTAGCTAGCAGCGTAACATATATATGGATGGAGTAATAAATTAACTAACTTTTAGCAAAAAAAAAAAAAAAAAAAACACTAACCTCAACGCCGGCACCTCTGTGGTAGTCCATGGTCAAAGTTTCCGCCGTACGTTTCCCCTCATCGTAGCAGCTCCGAACACCTGTATGTAACCATTCTTTGATTAGTAGAAATTAAGGAAAATGTCATGATTACTCTTGAAAAAATATATAAAAATTATAATTTATTTTTAAAAATAAATTAAAACATGTCAAGTTAAGTAAAGAATAATATGAAATAAAAATATTATGTAGTACTATAGAAAAAATAAAATACTACGGTCTACGGTATTGTAAAATTTATGTGTGCGGTCCAAGAAAAACGAAAGGGCAAAAAGAAGACTTTGAATGAAAGTGAGAGAAAGGTTGGTCCATAGAGAAATTAAAGAAATTTGAAGCAAAAAGAGTGTGACACTTGGCATGGACAATGTACTTATAGTATCCCAGTCCAATTCTCATTAAATGAAATTAAATTAAACCAAAATGTACAACAAGTACACCCGCCAAATACGAAGAAAATTTCTCCTTCTTTTTCATTTCTAACCTTTATATTCATAGGGTACATATATTAATACTAAAAAAATAAGAGAAAAATTTAAAAATAAAAATTAAGAAAATTGTGTATCATTATTCAATTAGGTATATGATATAGAATAAATTTCATTTTCAGTTACATTGTTGTGAAACCGTCTCACGGATTCTTATCTATGAGACGGGTCAGATGATTGAGTCAATAGTTCAATACGCAAATATAATACTTATACTAACAAATGTTATACTACCTCCATCTCATTTTGGTTGTCTGATTCGTTTAATGAGGTTTGACTGAAGTTATTTTTAATCTAATTTTTCATAATATTAAGTTTAACATTAATATATAAATTTATAGTAAATATGACAGATAAAATGGAACAGGGGAGTACTAAATTAGGAATAAAATAAGAATAAAATGTTTGTTACTTATAAAGAAAAACGTAATACTTTTATATTTTGATGTAAAAGTATTACTAGTACTTTTTTCATCAAAATTATTATATTTTTCTTATAAGTAATGTTGCACTTATAAAGAAAAATGTAATACTTTTGATATAAAAGTATTACATTTTCCCATATAAGTAATAAATATTTTATTCTTGATTTAATATATTACATTTCATATTGACCTGATCCGTCTCACGATTTTTCACAAGGATCCATGAGACGGTTTCTCACAAGTTTTTATCTTTTACTTTTGGTCCCTTAACTATTATACATAAATCACATTTTATCCTTAATTATTAAAAAATTTTGATTAGGTGCATAAATATGTAATTTGTATCATATTTGGTCATGTCATTCAATTTCCCGACAAAACTATTGTCAGAAGTGCTCCTTCTAACAGAAGCAAATGCAATGCTCCTTGAAGAAGAAGCAAATGTAGTGCTCCTTCTGGAATAAGCAAATGTAATGCTCATTCTTTTGACAATAGTTGATCGAAAAATTAGACAACATGATCAAATATGATACAAATTATATAGGTATAATAGTATAAAAAAAATATATGATATTCTCCGTATTAGTTTTGTTAAAATTTTACGGAGTAGTTCATTTAGCAAAAAAAAAATTCCAAAAATATTATTCTAGAGAATATGAAGAAATGGAAACATAGAAAAATATGAGGGCGGCTTTTTAGAAAAGAGTTAACTCGGCCAGGACCAGAGGCTAACGTGCACCGTCAACCACCCCTCGGCGGGGCAAGACGGTTTCACGACAAACCACGGCCGGAAAACGTAAGGAGAAGACTCACTGACCGATCGGATTAACGTTGCCCCAGTACGTCTCCTTCTGGGGATGCTCCAGAGGATCGCCGTAAACCTCACTGGTGCTGGTTAGCAAGAACCGCGCACCCACCCGCTTGGCCAATCCCAGCATGTTCAGAGTCCCCACCACATTCGTCTTGTGAATCCAAATCAAGGCTCCCAAATAATCCAAATCAATTTTGCAGAAAAATTATTTAATCAGAAGAACAGAGAAAAATGTGAAGTAAAATGGAAGGATATAATAGTCTTGACGGGATTATGCTTGTAGTGAACAGGGGAAGCAGGGCAGGCGAGATGGTAGATCTGATCGACCTCCAGCAACAGCGGCTCAACGACGTCGTGTCGGATGAGCTCGAACCGCGGGTTCCCGAAATGGTGCATAACGTTCTCCTTCCGGCCAGTGAAGAAGTTATCGACGACGATCACGCTATCCCCTCTAGCAATCAAACGGTCCACCAGATGGCTCCCTACAAAGCCGGCGCCGCCAGTCACCACGATCCTCAGCCCCTTCTTCAGTTTCAGCCCTAGCGGGATCTTCCCGCCGGAATTGAACGCCCCGATCGCGTCCTGGCTATGGTACACCAGGCGGTGCGGGCGAGCGGGGTCCGCTAGCGAGTACGAGTCGTCGGAAAGCGCGTCGTACACGCGGGCGGTTTTTGAGGAGGAAGGGAGGAGGGCGAAGAAGAGCGTGGCGACGGCAATGCCGGCGAAGAGGAAAACCAATCGCTGCTCGCGGAGCAAATAGCGAATGGGGCGAATCGCGGCGAGCCATGGCTTGGGAGGCTTGGGAGTATAAGCGTCTGTCACGGGATGTGATTCCTGTCCTCTGTATATCAACTCGGAACCCATTCCTTAGTTTCTCTACAAATCTTGCCTTGTCTTTGGGGGGTCTTCGCTTCTATACCACCACTATCACTACTCTATATATAGATATAGATTTCGAAAATACTACTTTGGGGACTATTCAAAGAAAGTTAAAAGACACGGTCAAAAAAACAAGAAGAAGCTATTACTATCACAACTTATGTTAAGCTATGGCAAGTTAAAGAGTACTCCCTCATTTCTAAAGATGAAAAATGTTATTCTCCCCAACCAAATCACGTTTGATGTAATGTTGATTAACTTTTTTTTAAAAAAATTATTGGTTACTCGTGATTTGGCTGATCTCACAAATCTATGCAATAATTAAATACGGATGAATTCAAAGAAATTATGAAGTGATTAATAAGAAATGAGTTAATGTAAGGGGCGATAATATTGCCCGCATATTCATTGGCATAATTTTTCTTATCACTTGCCCGCATAGGAAATTCATGTGATAGATTGTGGGTAAAGACACGAGGTCGAGACTTGACAGTCGTAGTATGAGAGTTATACATAATTTCTTTGTGGTCACGAGGCACTAGTCCTCCCACTTAAGAGACTATTGAGTCACCGTAATTTACCTCTCCACCATCATGTCAAGCTAGAGTGTAGGGGCCCTTGGAGCAAGGGATTTCGCTTTTGTAAGCAAGAATTGTTCTTATCACATATTTACATCACATAATTACTAGGGGTGTTTGGCAAATAACAGTTAGCTTATAGTGATGGATACCCCCGAGTAGGGTACCCGACCTGGAGCGTCCCCGGTATCTGGAGCCCATCGATCGACCACTTTTGTCAGAGGATGGGTCGGGTTCGGTTGCTCGCCAGCTCGCGTGACATAGGCAGTCTGGTCATGGTGCCCAACTGGATGCGGCACTCAAAGGCGGCGTAGAGTGATTCGCTGAGGATCTTATCCAGATTTGGCGGGATATTTTCCTAATCTATTTTAGGCCATGTTTATGGTGGTTTGGTAGTTTAGGCAACCTTCCTAAATTCAAATTTGTTAAGATTCTCTTGCTTTCCTTTCAAATGTTCATTATTCTTGTATAAATACTCTCTAGGGTCACATTGCAAAGGGTTTCGATTTTGAATACAAGAGCAATTACTCTGCCTCATTGTTTTCACTATTTTACTTCATTATTTCTTTTGTTTTACGGTAGTGTTGACCTGTCGTCCAGCTACCTCGTGATCGTAAAACCAACATATAGCTTATTAAGTTAGCTAATAGTTTATTAGGTTAGTTGGTTTGATATAATATTTGCTGGTGGTAAAAAAGTGTTGGGTAAATTAAAATAAGTGTATATGTTAACAATAGATAGCTATTTTGGTGTGAGAAAATCTCAACGGGAATTGCAAGGGCGAACATTGGTGTCCGGAGCGTGGAAGATGTGAAGCTAATATATGGCTAATAATAATAATAATAATTCGGGTATTTTCAAAAAATAATAATAATAATAATTCGGGATCCACTTTTTGTTCCAAAAATGTAACTGTAAAATTATAGTTTTAATGCAATAAATGCATACTATAATTACAATCATTTGTATATTTATAAACCATTAAATATATTGCAAATAAAGACTAATAAACTATATATTTTTGCTCATAAAGGTAGAGACTCAACGACCATTAGGTGTGAGAACCCGTGCATGTTGTTTACAAGGAGCGCCCACCACATTGGATTCAAGTCATATAACTCTCATAATGTAACGGTCAGGCCGGACTCCATCATGTATCCTTGCCCACAATCTACAATATTAATTCAGAAACCAATTAAGATGTCAGTGCGGAGTGCGGACATAGACTATAATTATTTACATATTTATTTATGTAACACTACTTAATTGATTTTTTTAAATATATAATTATTAAGTAAAATTCTTAACACAAAAATAAGGTTGTCTAATTTATAAATTAAAGAGTTAAATTAATATTGTAAATTTAGAAGAGAAAATAATATTTGTGTTTTATTAGATCCAAAAGATTCAAACTTCGCTTTAATAAAAGGTGCTTCAACCTGAGATGTGGTTGAGTGAAGAAGGGACTCATACATCTTTAACTAATTATGTCTAAAAAATTCTGAGTAAACCCAAAAAAAAAAGGTGTTTCTTTTGGTATAAGACCAATAGTTCTTATCTTTGCCAACCGATAGCAGCCACGCTAATTAGGTGAACATCACTCATTCAGACCTTATATTAAATTTTATTTTTTACAAAATTATTGTCTGAACCGAAAAGAAAAGGACTTAATATTCTTTTTTGCAAAATGTAATGATTTGGCCGTTAAAATATCTAATTCATACTATTGTAAAAGAGCGTGAAGATTGAAGGCAAGAAATGGCAGTTGGATTCTTCCTTTAGGTTGACAAAGCACATGAGCACTCATATATATAATATTCACGTCTCTGCCATGCATATGTGCAACAATTGCATGAACATCTATATATGTCCTAATATGATATACTATACCAATTAGAATTATAATTTCAAGATTCATTAGATTTGACCCAATAAAATTTGTCTACAAACTTTTAAAACAACTAGATCAAAATCAAAATTTATTAATTGATCGAGACTGGGATAATACATACACATTAGACTTGGGATCAATTTATCTAATTGGGCCCTCTAAACTTGATTGAAAAATTTATTGCATGACACATTAAACCAAACAAATATATTTCTTTTGTATCAGGGGAGGGGGAAATGCTCATTAAATTTGTTTAAATATGAGCTCACATATCATTGGTGAGGGCTTCGAAATGACAAAATTCCTGATTAATATTACATTTGAGCATATAAGTATGACATTTACATGTTGATTCAACCCGGCCCGACAAGTTTCACAAATAAGGATCCGTGAGACGGTCTCACACAAGTGTGATCCAACAATTATAGGTTTAAATATGACAATGAATGTGTGCAAATAGATATGGGCCGCGAATGAATTGAAGAAGACCCTGTGTAGCTCAAGGCTACTAGAGCAAAATGTCAAGTATTATATTGAGTTGAAAGTGTGAATTTCCTTTGGTGCATGGGCAAGTGATATTTATAGTGATTTATAGGCTAGAGATAGTTATTTTTGTACAAATAGGATGCATGGTTATATTAGATGTGACTTTGACCACATGGTTCGACAAAATATTATCTTAGTGTGAAATACTGAAATCCGATCACTTGTAACAGCTTGTGCCATCATTATGTCAGTTAAAAGAGATATGAGTTGATCTATCTAGGCCCCTAAGTTGGTTAGTTGATCTTCTTCTTAATCTATTGTGAGCACTTATCTTTGATCTTGTATATCATGACTGAGTTGGCCGAGCTATCAATTGACTTTTGAGCTTTAAGGGTCATTATTCTTTTCCCCAACAAATACAAACATATTAATATTTTTTTATGTCCCATAAAATATGTTGTACTTAATTAATACTTTGACATGTGTTTTAAAAAAACATAAGAGATATTTGACAAAGTGATAGAGGGAGGGTCTTCTGTACACCTTTTTCTAATGATAAATTTTTTGTAGTACTATCAACTTTTTTACAATGTAGTATTTGTTCAATATCTCACCACCGGAGTTTGATCCCATGACATTTCTTCAAGGAGAGCCACAGAGATGCCAACTAAGAAAAAAAATTCAAAGAGATAAATCATATACGTTCCAAAATCCTTTATGTACGCTAATTTGAGTCACACTCAACCAACACTAATTTACAACCCACAACTTTTTACTTCGGATTAATTAATATTTACTCCAAACATATAATGTAGACGATATATTATGTTTGTATATGTGCAGGATCGGATTAGCGTACAAATATGAAATATGAAATATGAAATATGAAAAATTCAACTTCAACAGCAATCCATTCATTGACTATACGGATTAATTGGTTGATTTAACTTCTCGGATCGATACAATACGGCACGTGTAGTTTCTTAATCAAAAGGCAATTTGGTGGAGCCTTTGAGTGATTCAAAAGCTCAATTATATTTCTAGCTTCACAAGTCAACGTGCAGATGCAGATGCAGATGCACCTACATTCTAACTATTTCATATTTATTAATAATAACTTCTAAAAATTATAAATTTTATTTCATAGAAAGATTGGTTGTCAAGCACGCTTAACTAATTTTATCATCAATCCTATGCCATTGACTTGAAAATATTTTATATAAATTAAATCTACAATTAATCTACTTATGCCAATGACCTTGTAGTCCAGTGACATCAAACCTTTCCCTTTATACGGGAGGTGGTGGGTTCGAGCCGCAATGGAGGCGATACTGACTCTTGTGCTTCAATAGGTTGAGAAAGTCTACATAATACATAGCCAGTTAATTTAATCACTTTCACTTTCTAATGTAACATTTTTGTTAAAAAATTAGTATAAATTGATATTTTAAGTAATTATTTTGAGATATAATTTTGACTGTGGTCTACTTTCGATTTGAGTTAGATCACAGTTGAATTGGATTCTTCTAGTTGAAAGTGTATGAAAAAAAAAAAACATAAAATGACATTTTAAATGATTATTTACCAATCAACTCTCAAAAACCGTAACCTTAGGAGTGGAGTTTGCATGCGCCATGCCTCAACTTTTTGGTCAACTGAGTTTGACTGAGAAGTAAAATCTTACTTTTCGATTTCGAGCAAAAAAATTGATTACAGTTTTCATATGTAACCCAGTGTCACCTTTCGGGTACTTTTTCGAATTAATGGTTGCAACAGAAGTGTCAATTCCAAATTAATCATGTCTGTTTTGAATGTTACAAAACTGATTTTAAATCAGTGTTTATGTCTTGATTTAATGCTATTTGACCGTCCTCTCCTATATATACTTTACTTGAGCATGAGATTTAGAATACACAATTTCGAAACCTTTTCTATTAAAAACCATGCTTTTCTCCCTCCAAAAATTATGTGTTCTAGTTCATCGTGCTCACTTGTTTTAGTGCTCAAACATTAAGTCGAAATTCATTTTATCATGGGAAACTTAGGCTACAACGTTCATAGCACGTAAAGAATGCAGCAAATAAGATTTTAATGAGAGTATGAGTATCACACGACTCAAACTTAAACCATAACCCTTTCATTTTCTTGTGCTTATTTTTCTGAATTAATATTTTCGTAATATTATTTTCCTACAGAAAAGATGAATATAATATATTATACACTCAAAATTGATAATAAATGAATAAAAAATTGATTCTCAAAATTACCCATTAAGTTGGAAAATTTGAGTGTGGGAAGGAATTTAAGTAATATTTGTTCCACAATAGAAAGAGATATAAGTTTATCATTATCATATACGTTTATAAATACAAATCAATTTTTTAAAGAATTTGAATTGAATAATATAAAGAATCTATCTACTATTCTGAAGTCGGAGTAATTAATTTTGGTCATTCTTATATTTTAAAGACCAAACAAAACTTTCTTCCCAAACAAAACAAAACTTATTTTAGAGAAATCCATATTGCACTTTCGTTAAAGATCCCTCATTATTATCGGTATAAACTAACATATTAATCAGGAGAAAGAGAAGAATATTAGCGTGAATGATAGTCCAACAGATTCCAAGGATTTAGTGCGGACTACGAGCGTCTGATTAGAAAATTGGAAAAGTGGCGTTGGGTCCCACTTTTGGGAGTGTAGTCTTTCATTAGACGGTAGCGCGTCGCACTTGATTTCATCTTACGCAACACTCCCATTTCCCACGTTTTGTCGCTTTTTCACTATATTTGCCATTTTTTTATAAGTCCATGAGGTTTTTTTCTGTCCGTTTAACAGTCCAAGAGACAGTGGGAATCGAACCTGAGTTCTCCCAAAATTCTTCCCCACAAAGAGAACTCACTTGCCACTTGAGCTACCCCATTGGGTTTCATACCTCCATTATTTAAATAACGAAAATGCTACTTATAAAAATTTATATTTAGGTGATCCCAGTTTTGTTGTCCAAATCTTTCATTATCCTTGGACATTTTTCGAACTCCACACTATCGCCTCCAATCATGACCTTTAAGTCAGACGACGAATCAAATACGCCAAGTTTCAAAGGCACTAAATATTTTTTAATAATATGATATGCCATAGACTTAGATTGGTCGTATGTGAAACCGTCCCACGGATTTCAATTCATACGAAGGATCAGAACTAATAAAAATCGATTAGAACATAATTACAAATATAATAAATACTTTAAACTTTATATATAATACTTTATATCATAAATGCAATACTGTATAGGAAAATTGTAAAAAATAATTTGAAAGAAATAAAATATGAAAATAACATGATTGCAACCCTTATATATAATATTTTATAATATAAATATAGTATTTTATAGTAAAACTCTGATAGACACTAGTACAAAAAAAGTTATAGGCTACACCTGTAAAAGTGTTTTCACTACACCTCTACAGGTGTAGCCTATGCTATGCATTTATTTTTTATTTTTAATAAATACTTTTCGCGGCACCTGCTGGAAAGTAATTAAATAATATTAAATTAACGCTTTCCGTGGCACCTGCTCCGCTACAGGTGCCGCGGAAAGCTTTTTTTTTTTTTTTTTTTAAATACATTTTTTTTCTTTTTAATATTTAATTTAAAATTACAAATAATCTAATTTCTTGTATTTAAAACCTGTGTAGTGTAAAAAATTTTCAAATCCACCAACTCAACATCAAAATTTATAAACATATATCTATCTATTCACAATGATATTTTCAAACAAGTACAAATGACTAATTTCAAATTAACCAACAAAAATATTTAATTTTAAACCAACACATACTATTCCAAACCAACACAAACATCACCACCAACATAAACAACAATTTTCAAACAAACACAAATATTTAATTTTAAACCAACACATACTATTTCAAGCCAACACAAACATCACCACAATTCACAATATCCTTCACAATTAATAATAAACACAACATGCATCACAATATAACAATAGAGATAATCATGTTTATAAAACGAAATAAAGTTTAAACGCACTCTTCTAGAAAATATTTTGCCCACAACTCTTGAACTTCTTCTATTTCATTCATAGAGTATGTGGTTTTTTCCAATGCCAACAAAACAAATTAATTAAGGTTATTAGTCAACTCTCGAACTTCTTCTATTATTTCTCCCGCTTTGACACTGTCAATACAAGAGAGGCAAAGAGATGGGTCAGCACTCAGCAGTCAATTGGTGGGAGTAATTGAAACATTTGATCCATCTTAATTAAAAGGCTAAGCTAATAATTGATTTGCACCCCTGCGCGCGAGAGAGCATTTATGCTATACAATTCAATAAGCCTTAAAAAGACTCTTGTATAAGCAGTTGTGCAAACCCATTCCCCAAACAATGTGGGACAAAAGTTACTTTGAAAGCTTTTTCTTTCCATATTTTTTTTAAACTCAAATGGGTCAACTTTGAGAACCAATTGTTCATTCACACATTATCTGTTTTGAGCGTATAGTATATCAATCTTTTCGTCTAACTAAGAAGAACCTGAATTCACTTTGACCCCACCTAAATTGAAAGTGGACCCACATATATTTGTACCACAATATAGCCACTAAAATGTCATTTTATGCTATTTTTTCAACAGTTATTTGTCCAAATAATATCAACGCTCTACGGTCAACCAACAATCACTCAACTGATGATTATCCTATTACTCCCAGATAAATTTTTCTCTAATATATTTATACTTACAGAATATCAAAATATAAGTGTACCTCAAGATCTTGCAATAACTAACCGACAAGTAATTAAATTAATGATATATAATGCAATGCAAATTATCTACATATTGCATTGATACACTTATTTTAGAACACTGAATTTTTGTGATATTTGTTGCATGCAAGGAAGACTCATACTATAGTTTATTTGTCGATTCTTATATGTCAAACATCATAATATTATAAGAAACAGATACTTTGATGAAATATGAAGCATGAGTAGCCTGCTAATCAACGGTTATGGACATCACATTTCAAAACTGATAATCTTCCTAATTAACTAATAAAACTAATTCTAAAATATTTGAATGGTCAATTATTGATTCCCGTGCCAACAACATTTTGTATTTGCTAAACGGTCTGCAAATAAAGCTCTCCATATGTTAGCTAAGGAAGCTTTAGTCATTGCTACACGTAAGGAATGGTGAAATTCACCTCATTCGTTCATTTCAGATGTACTTTTTTAAAAAAAAATCAAAATTAATGAAGTTTCGTTGTTCTGCTTTCAAAAAAAAAAAGTTGAATGCATTTATAAATCTATAACTAAAAAGGAAATTAACTCATTAGAACAAAGAAGATTAGTTGAGAATATGGTAGGCTAAATAGACAAAATTCCTTCATGTTTAACACTATTTAAATAGATTTGTTGACATGATATCAAAAATGGTCATGCCACAATAATACTAGAATAACGGGAGATGTTATGAAAAAAAAAAAAACTAAAATTAAAATGTCATTTATAAATCTATGACCAAAAATAGAATTAACTCTTATTATTTTTATACTAATTTTTTAACTAAATTTAAAATTTTTAGAAATTTGATAGGTCCCGCCATGACCAGCGAGGCAGACATCCACCCTTGTTAGGACTATATCAAATTGACAAGTTTTTTATATCCCGCTCCACCAAATGACAGGTCCCGCTTTAACGGCTTTATCAATATCAAAGCTTGAGTTTGTTTAGTATGCAATTCGGTAGCATATATATATTCATTTTCAAGAATAAAAATAAGATAGAATTTCCTTAACACCTTTTTTGTGTGATGAAAATGAGCCATTGTGTGTTTCAAATAATTACACATTATAAGGTGTATATTATGAAATAAATTTTAAAAATGAGTACAAAATAACTCAATTTCAAGGGAATGAAAATAAAATGTATCCATAAATATCAAATAGACCTCTATAATTTTTTTTTTCTATAAAATGCAATTATGTTATTGAACTAAAAAAAATTCAAATAAATACACAAACTCAAAAAAAAAAAAAAAAAACAATGAAATTGCCCTTTTTTAGTACCTATATTTGTTTTTTTATGGTAAGACTATTTTTTTTTTTTTTAAACAACTGACCCTACTACATTGTACTATCTGTTCATCTATACTTTTCTCAACCAATCTCCTCCACTGAGACTCGAACTCATGGCCTCCCATTTAAGGGTGGCCACTACATGCCAATTGAGCACAAGGCTACATGGTAAGACTGCTTATTTGAAAATATTTCTTGAAATGGAAAACATTATGCTAAAAAAATAAGGATAAGATATACATTTCATACTATTCATCAATAAACACATCTCTAGGGTTGATGTGTCAAGCTGTCAATTTTAATACGAAATAATAGCAACAACAATAACAATAACAATAATTTTTAAAAGAAAAAATCCAAGCATAATCATCGTTTGCCATCATTTACTGTTATAGTAAATGTTGGTTTATATAGTCACTCAAAAAAAGGAGAAAGAAATTTGACTACAATTAAACTAACAATTATACACCACTGGATGTAAACAAAGCATGAACCAATGCACGACTTAATTCAATAAGATTCTTAACAGAAAATAATTTCTGCTTTTGTGGAGGCACGGGGAAAATGCAAGATCTCCTGCTTACTTTTTTTGAATTCGATCTCCTCCACTCTAATATTGTCAAAGTATAAGCCAGTTATCATTGCGTCATTAATGACAACCTTCTCAAGTGTTGGAAAGCAAGCAAGTAGCCCCTTGATGAAAAGGACTTGATATTCAACCCCTGTAAATTCGTCCAACTCCAATACGTGAAGCATTTTATATCCATGACCACCCACATCATCAAGTAACTTTGGAAGTTTTGGCAAAATATTAGAAAACTACATAAGAATAAAAAAAATATATATTAAAGCACACCAAAAAACCAAAAACAGTTAAAACATTTGCACAACAAATTTGTGTTAAAGAATGCAAATATAGAATAATAAAAATTGAAATAACTAGAATGTCATTTAAAAAAAAAAAACCAAGGAAGATAAAATTACCGTTAAATTTATATGAAGCTTCCATAAATGTGGACATATTTGAATCAAATTAATGAATGCAGAAGAAACATCACTCATCAGTTGCTCATCATCATCTAATGATTCCAAATATTCTCCGTTATGTGATATCTTCAAGTGTTGCACATTTAGGGCATGTAGTTGTAGTTGTAGTTCCCGCTTTCCATTAAATTCTTTAACAAAATCCTTTGAAACCAATTAAAAATCAAGTTAGATCAGTTTGTAACAAATATTTTAAATAAAAAAATATTTATAAAAAAAAAAGAGGCCAGAATAGTATACCATGAGAGATGCACTGTCCAATTCAAGACAACGACAATATGCCAAGTCCAAGTTAATCGAGTAAAAAGGGCAATCAATGATTGCTAAATGATCAAGTTTTTGAGCAGTAATATTAAAACCAGTTACGTTCTCACATCGAATAAATGACAGACTGTTGAGCATAGGAACTTCAACCAAAAGACCTCCACCATCAAAGTTAACATCTTCAAAATAAAGTGAAGTAACATTTGGTAATGTGCAATGAGTATTTATTGGTTTATAAGAGACTCCACAAATATGCAATCTTCTTAGTGATGGGCAAGAGAATATGCAATTCGGCAAGCAGTACTCATCTTCTTTCTTTAAACTAAGGCTGATTTCTTCAATACCTTTGTGCGTTATAAAAAGAAGCCATTGATCGAAGTCAAACGACCGAGACCTCAGTGTATTTCTATAGGTATGAGAAAAATCAATAACAAATTTGTTAATAAATCCATTATGTTGTATGAGAACTTTGTTGATAACATACAAACCCGCAGATGTCCAAATATCATTGTTTCTCTTTTCCTTTTTCTTATTTTTGGTCCTAATATCACTGTGAGCATTGGAATATTTTTTCTCAATGTGCTTTAAAAACCTAGCATCAAATATGAGATGTGTAAAACTCAACCAAACACCCCTCCAAAAGGTAGACAAAACAGCCATTCCAGCAACTTCTTCAATCACCAAGAGTCCCAAAATCTTGTTAATTATTTCAAATGGAAGTTCACTGATTCTATCTCTCCCCGCCATAATCTAGACAACTTTAACCTATGCCAATTAAAAAATATAATAAATAAATTAAAATTGAAACATAAGCATAAATTAAAATGGGAGAACATGGAGATAGTAATTAAAATGCAAGTCTCAATCCCAAGTAGGAAGATATCAATTATGAAAGATGTAAGACGCAAAATTAATGGAGTGTTTATCCGTAAAAGTTTTATAACATGATCACAATATAGAGCAAGCTAGTGTTAGGTAGATAAAGAAAAGCAGAAGAATGTATATATACACACAAGCAAATAATTGATTTGGTTTGAGAAAAACCTGCAATCAAATAGGCGAAATGGGGAGCGGCGGCGAGCATCAAAGAGTAGAACTGATTCAATTAGTAGAGCAGTCAACTCTAGAGATAGTTTTAACCTAGAATCAATTGAGGTTTTTTGGTGGGTTTTAAAAAGGATTTGGTTGATTTGGAGGGAAAATAGTTTGGGTTTGACGGCAAGGAGTGAGTTTTTATCAGAAAAAGAAAAAAAATAAATAAAAAAAAAGACATGCGTGGAAGCGCAATTGAATACATTTTCACACGCCTACTAGATGCGTTAAAGTGCGTGGTCGCCAATTCGCAACCACTCTAACTTTTATTGTTTATTTATTTTTATTTTTTGTTTAAAGCATAAAAGTAATACACATTTTGTTGTAAATAAAGTAATAACATAACATAATTGATAAAATAGTATCTAATGATTTTGTTGGAACCGAGTCCACCATAAATCGGGTTTAGAGGTACAGAACGGGAAGTGTGAAAATAGTAATATTATTGCTCGGACACTAGGCCTAAAAGGTACGCACAAAACCGAGATACTGGCCCAGAACAACGGTCCAAATAATAAATAAATAAGAAATACTATAGCCCAAAGAACGGGCTTGGAAATACTAAGGACAATAGTGTAGCTAATAAGAATCGACTCTTGGTGGGTGGGTTGAAACAATGGACAAGAAACCACTAGACTAGGGCACTTGTATTGATCACACCATGATATTTTAAAGGAGGCAAGGCACCCCCTTTTATAGTGTTCAAGAGCTCCCCATGTCTTGGCAAGTGGACAGAAATGCCTCACCCTTCATGCCTAAAACCCACGTGTCCATGACATCCCCACTTTTGCATGACACGTCTTCATCACCACCTTAGCCACGCACATATATGATGTGCATAATGGTGAATGTAAATATGAGGGTGTAAAATGTCGTTCCATTGAGGATTGGGGCTATAACACGCAATATTTGCCATAATTTACCCAACCTTGCATTGCTAACTCTCCGCTCGATGTCGACCAACCAATCAATAATGAACAACGAATAAATTTTAAACCTCTAATTTTTTTTAAAAGCATTTTCAAATTTTTGTTACAAGTTATATAATTTCGTTTGCATAATAGTGTTTAGGGTTCAAATATGAGCCTTATACTCCGTATTTGGGAAGAATGGCAATGTATAAATTTGGAGATCAATATATAAAATGGCAGTGTATAAAATGATTGTATTATCTATCTATTTATTTTTAATTGGGTGCATAGCGACTTTTACGATATTGATTCTTGCCCTCATTTGATCCCCACAAGAAACTTGCAAATGCACTCTCAATCTCTTTTATCATGGTTTTGTCCCATTGAATCACATAGATGGTGTATAGAGGTATGAATATTTTATTTAATTAAAAAAAAATTGATATGCACTGCCCTGAACACCGGGCAAATTAAAAGCTGTAACTTTCTCTACCATACTTGTCAAGAATTGGGTACCCTGTAATCAAATGAGCACAGTAAACTGTTATTATGTACTTGTATCCACAAGGGACCAGTTATCCCACAATTGTTATACCATGTACCCGAGTTCATATTAAATTGTAAATCCAGATACAAAAATTCTGTACTTTCAGGTATGTACTTTCAGTTAATACATCCATACTTATAATTAATAGTTTCTGTACATGTAAACAAATAACTTAATAATTGCTTACACATAATATGATGATAGCTATATGTAGATAAATTTTAATTACAAGTACAGAATGTGTCAACTATTGATATAAAATTTGAACGTTATTTTTGGACCTAAGTCTACAATGCAAAATAGACCCTAGTCCATGGTATAATTTGCCGACATCCCAAATAACAGAAAAGGATCACATGAATCTTGAGAATTTAGTGATCAGATTGATCATCCAAATCAATGTTGTAGAAGGTACTAGACGCTAGTCGGGCGCTCGGAGGCACTTAGCACCTAAATGCCTCCTAGGCGGGTAGGTAATAATAATAATAATAAGAAAAACATAGCAGTTTACACATTGCACACCAAAAAAAAAACACCCAGCTGAGTTGGCCGACTTGGGCGCCAAGTTTAGCCGACTCGGACGCCTAAGCTGCTAACCGCCTGACTAATGTCTTCCTAAAGGTAAAATCCCGGCCACCTAGGCAGATTTTAACAACAGGGAATTGAATCACCTAGATGATGCTGTTCTATTGCAGGCAGGCAACAAAAGATGTTTTTGATAAAGATAAGTATGTACAACATCCCTCACCTCACTTTATGCAACGCCAAATGTACATATCAATTCACACTATTATCTATACAACAACAAAGATTAGATTGCGGCAGCCAGTTACTGACATGACTTGTTGAAGCGAAGCCCCTGTAATCAGAGCCACACTTCAAAGAATTAAGACTCAAAATCTCAAAAGTATTCTGAAATACTCACAGAAAGAAAAGGTTAAAGAAAGAGGCTTCTCCCTGTCAAACTCCTCTTGTAGATGACAACAATCCATACCTTATACCGCAAACAACAAACAATCAAACACTTAATGTTAGTTACAATTCTCCAAACCACATCAATAAATAAGTCATTACCATCCAATTATGAAAAATTAAGCCACAAAGCTCTACTTCTAAGTCTCAGATATATCCAGTTTAAGCACATATTTCGGAGAGGAAACACCGATGATTGGATATACTTGTACTCAGTCTATTAGAAAAATTATAAATGGGAAGAGATGCAATAACTCCAAGTAAAGAGTTTTCGAATGACAAAATGATAACCAAAGTCTGCTTAGCACTGCTGCGAAATTACAATACTGGATTATGATGAATTAAATTTGAATCTCATTACAAAGAAAAAGCACAAGTTACAGTTCAAAAATTTTCTTGCAATAAAGAACCAAACTATATGGGTGTCCAAAGCTCTCCTAAAATTAGTAAAATAATGGTTGGGGGGGCGGGGGGTGGGGCTCAGTTTGAAATAATAGAAATGAATGCCAAAAAGTAGAATGATAGATAACATTACAAACAAAACTGCAGCACTTTTTCACATATGATGGATGAGACAGGTAATAAACTTCATGCCAATAGAAGCAGCTACCTCATCAGATCTACCATTTTTAAATGGTGCTTCCTTCGCCGCCATCTATGATGACCTTTTTGCAATGTATTCTCACCAACCTTCTCCCGTTTTGACACTGTCAATACAAGAGAGGCAAAGAGATGGGTCAGTAGTCAATTGGTAGGAGTAATTGAAGCATTTGCTCCATCTCAACTAAAAGCCTAAGCTGATAGTTGGATTGTACATTTATGTTTATATATTATATGCTCAACTGGAGTAGACTAGATCAGTCTGCACTCAGTTTCGCATGGCAGCATGGAATACTTATACAATATTAGATGCTATTTCCCAACAGTATTAATAGAAAACAATGCACAATCTACCAGACCGCTCTCAATGCCCATAATGTCCATTCATCTCTTTCATGGAAATAGTTTGCATTAAGAAAAACTGAAATGCTGATGCCACCCATTATGCTAGATAGAATGATAGGCAATCAAGTGCCACACGTATTATGTATTAACCAATAAACCATTGCCCCTACACAGTCAGATTCAAAAGAACTTTGCTTCAACAAAAAATTTGACTAATGCAAATTACTGCAGTGGAAAATTAAGTGCAAAGTTCAACAAAAAAAACCTGTACACATAATATTTAAACAAGGAAAATGCTTTATTCCCCTCCTAAATTTGTGGCTTCAATTCATGGGGTGCCAATGAATTGGCAAACCACCACTAATTAAAAATAACATTTAGTTATGAATTAGATGCTGCCACTTCATGAGGGATGGATTCGAGGGGAAAAATATGAGGGTATCTAGCACTGGGACTTCAAACTCACAATTTTAAAATAATCTTTATGCAACTCTTTCACAATAACAAGCATTCATAAAATTCCACAATAGAATTCTTTGCTCATTTTAATAGTCATTTGTGTTTAAATAGCACTGTTTCATTGTTTGAAAAAGTTGGTTCCATAATCAATTAATCATTAAGGAGCAAAAAAGGAATCTAATGTTGAATACTTGCTGGAAACTACATCTTAAAGCATCAATCAATTAAAACTCATCAAAGAAATTGGAATTCAGGAAAGCGAAAGCTTTATACCTCCAAATTCATGGCACCAGAATAAGATCCGCTGATCATCCTCTTCTTCATCGAACTCATCACCGTATCCTAACTCGGCATCGCCTCGATAACCTGGTTCACTTCCATATCCCGATTCAAACCCTTGACTGTCAAAGTTTCCATTTTGCAACGCGAAGCTCAAATTCTCCTTATCCGCGCTCCCATGTTCCCTCTCTCTCCTCGAATTCCTGATTGCTTCGCTAACATCCGACGCCCAATTCGCATCCCCATTCACAAACAGCTCCCCACTCGAGTCCGTAACAAGGAAATCAGAGCAGGTCCCATTGGCCGCCGACGCCCCGACGGAACAACACCGCCGTGTGGCCCCACTTCGATCGCTGCTCCTCCCGGAACCCGATCGCGACCCGCGGATGCGGCGGCGCTTCCGAGCGCGCCAGCGCAGCCCGCCGCGCTTGTGGACAGATAGAGGGCGGTGGTCGTCGAACAAACTGAGCTTGGAGAAGTCGATGGCGTCGAACGGAAACGACGTGGCCCGATCCGCACGACAAGGGCGCTTGTAAAGGAATCCATTGGTGTGATCGGAGTTTAGGGTTCGAGTATGAATCTGAAAGGGCCTCCAATTGTGAAGTTGGAATGTACAGGTGTCGAGAGCGTGCAGTGAAGCAGGTGGGACTTTGGGCGACATTGATGGAAGGAGAATTCCGAATTCTGTGGACAAAGAAATTGGAGTTGAAGAATTTGATATTTTCTCTTCTTCTTCTTCTTCTTCTTCACCGGCGATGTGTAGGGAAGAAGATTCTACAAGACAATGACATGACATGGATGGATATCTATATAGATCTTTCTGGAATCTGCTTCTGGATATTACACCAATACCGCCGGAGCTATTCATCTTTCCTCATGACACCTGGCGCCTCAATTTTCATTTCTAAACACTCTTTTATATTATACCCAATAATAATAATAATAATAATAAGCGAAAAGAGTCAAATAGGCTCTCGCATTTTAGTTTCAATTAACTCTCTAAACTTTTTAAAGGTGCAATTACACCTATCAAAAACGCAATGAAGCTAAAAAAAAATCGGTTGATGACCTACTATCACTATGTAATTAAGATTCTGATAACCCGTCGATGAAATTTCAAGCAAAAGATGACCGTCGACAAAATTTCAGGCAAAAGATGACTGGCTGTTCATCAAGAAAGAGACCCAGGTCTCCTATTCCATAGAGAAGGCAACCACTGGAAAGGCTATCTCACTGCTAAACTGGCTGAAGGTATTGCTTTACGTGAAGCTTTAAAATGGCTCAAGTACCAAGGAATTGAAGTGCAAATAGAGTCTGATGCCAAGTTGGTTATTGAAGCCATTACAACTCCTCAAAGCTGTTACTCTTCTTTTTTCTTTTTTTTTTTTTTTGCTTTGGTCATTCTAAATATTAGAGACCTAGTTAAAAGTTCAAAAAGTTGTTAGCTTTGTATTTACTAAGCGGTATGCAAATAAAGTTGCCCATATGTTAACTAAAAAAGCTTTAGTAATTGCCTTCTCTACGGAGAAGGAAACCACTGGAAAGGCTATCTCTTTGCTAAACTAGCTGAAGGTATTGCTATACATGAAGCTTTAAAATGGCTCAAGTACCAGGGAATTGAAGTGCAAATAGAGTCTGATGTCAAGTTGGTTATTGAAGCCATTACAACTCCTCAAAGATGTTACTCTTTTTTCTGCTTTGATCATTATGAATATTAGAGACCTAGTTAAAAGTTCAAAAAGTTGTTAGCTTTGTATTTACTAAGCGGTATGCAAATAAAGCTGCCCATATGTTAGCTAAGAAAGCTTTAGTCATTGCTACACGTAAGGAGTGGTGGAATTCACCTCCTTCGTTCCTTTAGTGTTCATGAACGTGATCGTTAACAAACATGTTCGTGAACATGTTTGTTAACGTTCGCGAACTTGCTCGTTAACGTTAATGAACACGTTCTACGTTAACAAACACCAATGAACGCTTAACAAACGAACACGAAAAGGATTTCCAAAAACCTTAAAAAACAAACACAAGCACGAACACTCCAAAATCCTTAACAAACGAACACAAACAGTCTCTATTTGTTTATGTTCGGTTCGTTAACAGCCCTATCTAGGGTTGATGTGTCAATTTTAATACGGAATAACAACAACAATAACAATAATTTTTTAAAGAAAAAATCCAAACACAATCATCCTTTGCCATCATTTACTGTTATAGTAAAGCATCTAATGTAGGTTTCTATCATCACTAAAAAAAAAAGGGATTTGACTAAAATTAAACTAACAATTATACACCACTGGATGCAAACAAAGTATGAATCAATACACGACTTAATTCAATAGGATTCTTAGCAAAAAATAATTTCTGCTTTTGTGGAGGCACGAGGAAAATGCAAGATCTCCTCCTTATTATTCTCAAAGTATAAGCTGGTTATCGATGCACTATTAATGACAACCTTCTCAAGTGTTGGAAAGCAAGCAAGTAGCCCCTTGATGAAAAGGACTTGATATTCAACCCCTGTAAATTCGTCCAACTCCAATACGTGAAGCATTTTATATCCATGACGACCCACATTATCAAGTAACTTCGGAAGTTTTGGCAAAATATCAGAAAACTACATAAGAATAAAAATATATATATATTAAAGCACACCCAAAAAACCACAAACAGTTAAAACATTTACACAACAAATTTGTGTTAAAGAATGCAAATATAGAATAATAAAAATTGAAATAACTAGAATGTCATTTAAAAAAATAACCAAGGAAGATAAAATTACCGATAAATTTATATGAAGCTTCCATAAATGTGGGCATATTTGAATCAAATTAATGAATGCAGAAGAAACATCACTCATCAGTTGCTCATTATTACGTAATGATTTCAAGTATTCTTCGTTAGTTGATATCTTCAAGTGTTGCACATTTAGTGCATATAGTTGTAGTTGTAGTTCCCGCTTTCTAATAAATTCATTAACAAAATCCTTTGAAACCAATTAAAAATTAAGTTAGATCAGTTTGTAACAAATATATTAAATAAAAAAAATATATTTTTAAAAAAAAGGTTAGAATAGTATACCTCGAGAGATGAACTGTCCAATTCAAGACAACGACAATATGCCAAGTTCAAATTAATCGAGTAAAGAGGGCCATCAATGATTGCTAAATGATCAAGTTTTTGAGCAGTAATATTAAAACCAGTTACGTTGTCACATTTAATAAATGACAGACTGTTGAGCATAGGAACATCAACCAAAAGACCTCCACCATCAAAGTTAACATCTTCAAAATAAAGTGAAGTGACATTTGGTAATGTGCAATGAGCATTTATTGGTTTAAAAGAGACTCCACAAATATGCAATCTTCTTAGTGATGGGCAAGAGAATATGCAATTCGGCAAGCAGTACTCATCTTCTCGCTTTAAACTAAGGCTGATTTCTTCAATACCTTTTTGTGTGATAAAAAGAAGCCATTGATCGAAGTCAAACGACCGAGACCTAAGTGTATTTCTAGGGGTATGAGAAAAATCAATAACAAATTTGTTAATAAATCCATTATGTTGTATGAGAACTTTGTTGATAACATACAAACCCGCAGATGTCCAAATATCATTGTTTCTCTTCACCTTTTTCTTATTTTTGGTCCTAATATCACTGTGAGCATTGGAATATTTTTTCTCAATGTGCTTTAAAAACCTAGCGTCAAAGTTGAGATGTGTAAAACTCAACCAAATACCCCTCCAAAAGGTAGACAAAACAGCCATCCCAGCAACTTCTTCAATCACCAAGAGTCCCAAAATCTTGTTAATTATTTCAAATGGAAGTTCACTGATTCTATCTCTCCCCGCCATAATCTAGACAACTTTAACCTATGCAAATTAAAAAAATATAATAAATAAATTAAAATTGAAACATAAGCATAAATTAAAATGGGAGAACATGGAGATAGTAATTAAAATGCAAGTCTCAATCCCAAGTAAGAAGATATCAATTATGAAAGATGTAAGATGCAAAATTAATGGAGTGTTTATCCGTAAAAGGCTCGCGAGCGGCTCGACGAGCCACGAGCCTAAGACATTAGAGCTATATATACATATACATAATACATATATATATATCGCTCCGAGCTCGAGCTCGCCAATTTTCGAGCTGCTCGAGTTCGGCTCGAGTAGCTCGATTGTTCGAGCTCGAGCTCGACCTTGAGCTCGAGATCAAGGCCAAACTCGAGTTCGAGTTTGATTTTGAGCTCAAATTTAACCTATTTGATTTTAAATTCATGTTTCAATTAAAAATAAACTATAATTTTATATGTGTGTGTGTATATATATATATATATATATATATATAGAATATTAATCAAATGTGGCCGTGCTCTTAGGTGTGGCCGTGCGGTCACACCACTCAATGTTACGAAATACACCACTCAATGTTAAGAAACACACCACAATGAAAATATACAAAAACACCATAAAACACACCACACACCAAAATAATGCACCATAACTCCCATGTCCCTAATGGTGCATTTGCTAATACTGTGTGGTGTATATTTGCATACCTAGTGGTGTGTTTTTGGGTGATGCGTCCCTAACGATGCATATTTGTGTGGTGCATTTTCTAACACTGAGTGGTGTATATCTGTATACATAGTGGTGAGGCCGCACTGTTCACACCTAAGAGCACGGCCACACTTGAACATGATAATTATATATATATATATATATATATATATATATATATATATATATATATATATATTTATATATATATGTATATTATATATATATTTACTTGACTATACGTATGTACTTTTTGCTATTTTCTTAATTTGTTCTATTGTACTCCGTAT
>CP025650.1:18840121-18856334 GCA_003576665.1 Ipomoea trifida
AAAAGAGAATAGGATTTCAAAAGTGGAGTGAAAAATTATTAAAAAAAAAAAAAAAAAAAAAAAAAAAGTGACCCTCAATTGACAATCAGGGAACGGAGCTAGGATTTCTTGTGAGGGGGCGAAGAAGCAAAGGTAAACTAAATTCAAAAATGTCCAAATACAAGGTTCAAATACGAATAAATTGTTAAAATACAAAATACATTATAAATTACACTACAAAGTTTATGATAAACTACGAGATAATACTCATTTATGCTCTCTCATATTTTAAAATCAGTGTAGAATTGCTTCATTTGAAATTTGATTAAAAACATCTTTTCAACATACGATCTGGCAAATTATGCCGTGGACTCAGGTCCACCTTGCATGGTGGACCTAGGTCCAATACTACGCCGTTTCACAATTTTATTTTTATTTTTTATTTTAAAAAAATAAAATAAAAATTAACGGCGTTAACGACTCCTCATCGCAAAAGACACAAACTCTACATTCACAGACCCTATATTCCATATTCACAAGAACTCCACATTCGCACATTACAGGGCTATATGTTTATAGTACCTATAATACCACGATTATGCATTCACATATTCAAAACTCTATATTCACAGGTCCTATACTCCATGTTCACAACTTGGGAACTCCACATTCACACATTACATGGTTACAAGTTGCTAGAACTCTATTAACTCTACTACATATTCACACATTCATAACTCTACATTCACAAATTCTATACTCCATATTCACAATTTGAAACCTTCATATTCACACATTTCAGGGCTGCTAGAACTCTGTTAACTCTACTACAGATTCACACATTCATAACTCTACATTCACAAATTCTATACTTCATATTCACAATTTGAAACCTCCCCATTCACACATTTCAGGCTATATGTTTAGTAATTTTTTTTAAAAATAAAAATAGTGAAACGGCGTCGTATTGGACCTAGGTCCACCATGCAAGGTGGACCTGAGTCCACGGCATAATTTGCCAGATCAAAAGAGAATAGGATTTCAAAAGTGGAGTGAAAACATTTTTTTTAAAAAAAAAAAAAGTGATCCTCAATTGACAATCAGGGACGGAGCTAGGATTTCTTGTGAGGGGGGCGAAGAAGCAAAGGTAAACTAAATTCAAAAATATCCAAATACAAGGTTCAAATACGAATAAATTGTTAAAATACAAAATACATTATAAATTACACTACAAAGTTTATGATAAACTACGAGATAATACTCATTTATGCTCTCATATTTTAAAATCAGTGTAGAATTGCTTCATTTGAAATTTGATTAAAAACATCTTTTTCAACATACGACACTAAACAATCGTGTAATAAATCATCACCCATCCGGTTACGTAAAGATTTCTTTTGAAAATTTTTTCCATAACTGAACCAATAAAATAAAATTAAGAAAATTATGACAATTGACAACACCAATCAAATCTAGGCATACTCATTGTCACTGGTTCACTGCCTCACTGCTCACAATTTCACAAAATCATATTTTGAATTCTAAGTTTCTAATATTCACATAATCACATTCACAAGAATCAAGATTGGATAAAACTTTAAAAGCTAAATTCACTTGGCCCATATGGGCATACGGCAAACTGCACAGCCAGGCAACAACTCACATTTGACATTCATAATTCATATAAATGACAAATCATTAAATCATAAATAATAAATTCATAATTCAAAAACAAATTCAAGTATTCAACAAACTAACCAAGCACATACAAAAACGTTAAAATAAATTTAGAGAAATTAGGAAAATTTTAAAAATTAGGGCAAATTTAAATTAGAGAAATTAGGCAAAAATATGAACCTGTGAGAGGAGACAAGAGGCGTTGAGCACTTGAGCGCCTGAGAGGTGTTTACGGCGTTCCAGTAGGCCGGACGCTGGTAGGCAAGGATGGCCGAAGTGCTGGACGGAACTAGGGAGGCAGTGAGGACACCGGACGCGAATCGCGAGAGCCAAAGAGAAGCGATCGATCTAATTATAAAATTATAAAATGTCAAATAAAAAAATTATATTTATAATACAACCCCAAAACGATGTCGTTTTGGGGCTGTATTTTTGGGGCAGTGGGGGCAGCGGGCAGCTCCGTCCCTGTTGACAATTACTCTAAAACGATCAATGGGCGCGTAAGAAGCACACACATTAGGCACTTGCATGAAGTCAAAGATACATGTTTTTTCTTCTTTAACAAAAACTTTATTCTTGTAGAAAATCATATCATTCTCTCTCCTCCAATATAGTCATGTTCTCTTTTTTCCAAGTCAACCAAAAACCACCCAAAAACTTCCATAAAAAGTGCTCTAAAATTGTATCACATGTATATTCCTTTTGTACGATAAAAGAAATTGCACTTTTAGTCCTTGAGTCATTTCCCCATGAAATTTGATCCATATTTATTAAATTTGAGCAAATTCAATCCTCAATTGTCCACAATGTTACACAACTAGTTCTTGAGATTTTATAATTGAGGGACTGAATGTGCACCAATATGAACAATCGAGAGATTAAGAGTACAAGTACTATTTCTCTACGGATAACCGACTCAATAATTGCATGACAACAGAAACCCCAGTAGGCCAGTAATAAGTACAGAACTTAAGCATACCAAATATAAATAGATTAGATTAGAAGCTGAGCTCCTAAAGTTTGTAAAGGAATTTAATGGTCACATAGGTGTTTGCAAACTATCAGCAGTCTTTACACTATGATTACTAGACAGGTGAGCATTCTAGTTTGTATAACTACTGTCTACAGAACTGACCCAATTGTGGGAGTAGGGAGTATGCAGCGAGAAAACATAGGAGATGGGCGCAGACAGCTGCATTTGCCTTCTGGGGGTAACAACATCATAAAATCGCCCCAGACTTCCTTCATCGAAAGGGAATGACTCCCGGAGAAAAAAGAAACACTCCCTAGCCAACTTTTCAACCTGAAAGACGAGCATCCATCATACACAGACTGTTAAGCGCATGTCTATTCAAGGAAATGAAAAGAAAAACAATTTCCCATGTGCAACCCACGTGCATTTCCCAAAAGAACAAAGAAAATTTGAACTACATTTGCTTCTTGAACCCGAATGCATAAGCATAAATCCAAGTCCTCCCTTACTATGTGCAATCAAGGAGCATTAATGAGATGCATGGGCATGAAAATGTAAAAGTACCTGGAAATAGGAAAAGTGAATATTATTCATGGTTATGATTACTTCCACTCCGTATAAGACATTTTCCAGCATCCGGGTGGCTAAATGCTCGAAAAAGGCTTGTACTACGCTTTTCTGTCCTTCCAAATGTTCAGCATCAAACTTAGGAAACCATAATAAGCACTTGACATCATTCCATGGAATGGCACTGTCTCTACAGGAGGGCATAATTGTTTGTTGAGGATGAGGAAGACCCCAGAGAACTCTAACACCAGCTGGCCTATCGTCAAGTGTAGATTCATCTTGAAGAGAAGTGGTGGCGATTATGGAGGATGGATTAAAATGATACGCAATATTTGAAGAAAAATATAAATCAGTGTCATCCAGCACCAAGACACACCCATCTGAAGGCTCAGGAAAAAATCGCAAATAAAATGCAATATTAGAATCTTGATCCTCTGGGAGGAATGGCCCTGATTCATGGGATAAAAAAGATGGAACTGAATCATGTGAAAAGAAACATGAATCTCCGTTTCGGCAACCCTAGCAATTATGTCAATAAAACAAATTAGATACATCAGATATGGGAAGCAATAATGACATCAACAAATATTTAAATCTTAGTACATCGACCCCACTCTGCTGGTATAACCAAAACACAACAGGATGAGTAAAACTTAAAATCTGTTTAAACATAGAAATTCAACTTAACAAGCACGCTAGTCAGAATACTGACGCTGTTTTTGTTTGGTTTAATAACTTTGTTAATTGGAATTAGAAGACAGCAAGTAAAACATGTGGGGTGATGTTAGATCTGAAACAAGATATACCTGTAAAGAAAAGAAAAACTTGCACACAGGCTTCTTTGCTTGTAAGGAATGAGAATATAAACACTGGCTGCCCCTATTGCACAGGCCTTTGATAAAAAATTTACAAAGTGAAGCCTCCCCAGTGATATGACCATCATAATAATCCTCTGCATGATGATTTCCAGATATATTCTCAGAAGACTGCATTCTCATCTGTTTAACAAGGAAAGAATAAGTACTGTCCACATGTCAACAGGACTCTGATTATGGAAGGAAAAGCAATACCTCTTTGACCACAGCTGCCAAACTTTTAGCCACTTCATTTTCCAAAAAATCATTTTGACCCAAAAAAGGCACAGCAGTGCACTTCCGTATTCCAGGGTCTTGTTCAAGGAGTTTGTTAATAACTAATGCACCAGCAGCATCCTCATACTGATCAGACATTAGATCACATGTATGCTGAAAATTGTTTGCATAATAATAAGATGGCAGGCCATCTGATTTAACCAGAAACTCAGGTCTATACCGATGAAGAGAACCTAGGATTTCATCATCTGCAAGAAAAATGTGTTCCATATAAAGGAAAACCAAATCTACAATAATAATTATAAATTTTAATAAACAGAAAACCTTACATATTTCAGCAACTTGGCGCAGTGCTGACAGAACAAGATTGTGAACTGAGCACCATTCTTCCTCGATTTTGGGAAGTAGAGTTTGTGTTTCGTCTGTTATGTCATGCTTTAAAAGCAGTAGCAACCTTTCAAGACGGTACTTGTCCTTCATTAAAAATACAAATGACCAGTGATTACATTGTGTCCCCAATCCACAAGGGTTTCAACTAGTTAGGGAAAAAATGATATTTTACCTTGAAAACACATTGCCAAAACTGGAAAGCGCATAAGTTTCCCATGCATATCACTTCTTTTCTACCAGTTAACCCAGTGCTCTTAGAATTTCCAGTGAAATAGTTATCAATGAACTCCATAAACTGTAATCCAATAACCTCCATTAACGAGAATAAAATAGTTTGAATAGCAAAACAAAATTTTCCATCTGAAAATTAAAAAATCAATGGCTAGTACCAAAGTATCCTGTCCAAACGGACGAAGAATGGGCAGAGGCTGCATGTCAAGCAATATACCAAGGATAATGCCTTCACGTAGCATTCCAATGGCCCCAAACTTGAGAATTAGTACAGAAGAATCAAATGAAAGAGTAAAACTGGAAAGCAATCTTCCATAAAATGTAGGCTCAGGTCGGCTCCTTGGAGATGGTTTCTGTAATGCGTGGATGTGAACAAGCAAATTCAAAGCATCATCAACAACATCAGGATCCGGAGGGTCCAACGCCTTTCGCAATAAGACTAAAAGGAAATATGAATAAGTTTTGAGGATTGTTGTTGAATACTGAAAACAGATCATCAAATTACGTGCAAGGTGAGAGTGGCACACAGAAGAAACCAAAAAGAACACAATATTAGCTATATACCTTTAGGGTCATTGATGGCCTTAGATTCAGCACAGGAAAGGAGCAGTATTTGCTGCCTTAAAGATAACTTCAATATTGATGGAGGCTCATAATCCTCCAATTGGCTGTAGAATGATCCTGTCACTAATCGATACACAAAACCATCACACGTACGCCCAGTCCTCCCTTGTCGTTGGTTTGCCTAGGCAATGAAACATTTGATATGAGAAACAAAACAAGGAGTATAAAATATGTGTGTGTGTGTGGTTCACTCGTTACCTGAGATTTTGAGACCCAGACAAGCTCTGCACAATCTGTTTTCCTATTGTGGTCCCAGAAAACTTGAAGAGAACGGCACGAATCAATGACATAACCCACCTTGGGTATTGTAACCGAAGATTCTGCAATATTTGTAGCCAATATTACCTGTAACAATGTTGTGGAACAGAAAGAAATCAATTGCATGGAAGGTTGCAAAAAATCAGTTGAAGCCTTGAACGGGAATTAAATTACGGCATCCAGCTACCTCAATATCATAAAAAGTACAGAACTTGATATGATTCATGATTGAACATGAAAGCATGAACTGATAACCAAGGTAAGACAGATTACCTTTCGGTGTGACTGTAAGATTTTCATGGACATGAGAGCTTGTTCAATGTCAACACTACGATGTAAAATGTGAACCTTAAAACAATTACTGAAAGGCTTCAACAAGAACCATTGTTGTTCCAGTGAATAATATGTTGGAAGGAAGACCAAAATTCCCTTTTCAATGTCCCGTTCATTTTTATGAATGTGAATAATCAAATCATGTATGAGCCGATGCACTTCAGGCTTGATTTCAGCTTCTGCTGTACTTGGGCTTGACCCAGAACAATAATCAGAAGATAAATGTTCTGATTCCCTTTTAAGAAGTTTAGCAACCTGTCAAGTGAAGTATTAGCAGAGCAGATGCCAAGTACTCACACCAATAAAAAGAGCAGACACCAAGTATTTGTATGTAATTGGATATCCATCATTCATATTGCTAAAGTAAAATTCATAAAGTGGATAGATAAATTTTGCTTAAGATAAGATATTGAAACAGAAGACACCCTTTTGATACTCGGGACTTGTACCAAATAGTAATTCAATTATTCAAAAGATACACACAATACCTGTTCCAGATATAAAACCTTCCGTTGATAGATGACATGTTGATCAGAGCTAGGTATAGCTAGCACCTCTACTCTTTCACCCCTACCAAGATCCCCAAAGTATTCTTTATATCTTGCAATATCAGCAGTAGCAGACATCAACACAACCCTGAAAGTTCAAGCTTATTACAATTATTATTATTACAAGGCATGAAGATAATCATCCATAAGTTCATGATGCATGTATATTCCACACATTTGATTATACTAACTCTTATGAAAATTTGGATGTTATAAGATCAGGTGATAGAAAAAAAAAAAATTAAATTATCAAAGGAGAGTTAACCTCAGATCATTGTTTTTAATCAAAAACTGTTTGATACAAACAAGAACAAGATCCGACTCGACAGATCTTTCATGCACTTCATCAAGAATAATAACTTTGTACTTGAGAGCTTTCAAGCCCTTTTCTCTCATTTCATCCAAAAGAACTCCAGCAGTTTTGAAGACAATCATTGAACTGCAATAAAATATTGACACAATGAGAAGTGTGCGTGCGCGAGCGCCGAGCATATATAATTATATATATATATATTAAAAAAAGCTGCTGAAAGCAGATAGATCATGCAAGGATAGAGATAAAGAGGTAAGTTTCATTCATTCCCTCTGTACATTAAAAACTATCATCCTATTGAGATATCCAGCAAAAACTGTCACATTCAATAATTTCAACAAAATTTATAACATGAACTTTTGCCACTATTGGTCCTCGAATATTAAAATCAGCACTTCTAATGCACGACTTTGATATGTTTTTTTTTCCTTCTCCAGTATTCCAGTAAGCACCAGATGCTATTCATCTTGCTCTCTAGAAAACATGATTTACCCTTAAAAGTGTGATGTCTAGCATGTGACACTTCCCAGAAGGTGGTCACCAGATATTAGGTTGGAAGGACAGAAAGTGGAAAAAAAATTAAAAAATAAAAATAAAAAAAATTTAAGTCATGTATTAAAAGTAAAGAATTTTAATAGTCAAGGATTAAAATTGACAGTGACATAATTAAGAATGACTTTCTAAAGATCTTACTACTAGGATGAAAGTGGCAAAAAATCTTCACAACAGCATTACCCAAAAAAGCCCTTTAATTAAGAATTTGAAATAAGATATTTAATACATTCGATACTCTCATTTATGATGGGAAAAATCAAAATTATTATACCACTTAATGAATTATGTAAATTGCAATAGATATACTCTCATAAATCCATGTATTTTTTACAAAGGGCAGCTTTTGCTGAACAGCTGAATTATATACATATCTAGTATAATTCACTTCAGAGTGGTAGAGAAGAACTTTAAATGAAGTATCTTGGAAGAGGGAAAGGTAGATCACAGAGAAAATTAAGAAGATTCTTCATTATTCCATAGAATGCATTTGTAAATTCTAACTATGCATCTTGCCATCATTTTTTAAGCCAGAATGCAAACTAACCTTGATAAACCTTCCTTAAAGACAATGATGAATGTAAGCATAAATGCTATAAATTCAGAGCAAATGCTGAAGGATCTTAAGAATCTTAAGAGAAATAAGCAGAAATAAGGTCAATGACTTTCCATTTGCAGTTCATAGTCTAAGCTAGCATCTTTTTATTCTTCTTCTTCTTCTTTTGGTAACTTAATCTAACATCTATTCTGTGCATTAAGCATGTTAATATTCTATACGAAGTTATGAACAATCCAACAGAAGCAAACTCTAATTTTTAATAAAGAACAATCAAACATGCTCACATCTTTCTTTTTATAACAAATTCATGGTTTATGTGCCAAGACAAGGGTACTTGACCTGCCTTGAAAGAGTAAATTAGTTTCATAATACCAAGTCAAGAAACACACATACAGAGAAGCCAAAGCACTACCCTCTCAGATTTCCATTAAAGTGTCATTATTTTGTCAGGCAAAGGAGAGAAAGTGAAGCAAATTAATTTCAAAAAGAGAATGTGATTCAGCCAGACCATGGATGAGTTACACATCTGTCAATTGATCAACAAGTGTACCTTGCAGAGAAGACCTTTGAGTGTCCTATGTGATACCCGACCTCTCCCCCTACTTCACAATTGCGAGCCCTTGCAACCATTTTAGCAACAGCTACTACTGCAAATCTCCTTGGCTGTGTGCACAGTATGGGTCCCAAATTCTCGTCTAGTAAAAACTGAGGGACTTGGGAGCTCTTCCCTTTATTGTTAAACAAAAAGTAAAATAATAAATAAATAAACTGATCATGTCAATTGACTCATAACAATGAATATAATAATGAGAAATCATCTTTTATGCATTCCTACAATATGTTCACAGGATTTGACCCTGGCAGAGAAAATCAGTAAGCAACTACTCATAGGCATCATCATATATAATTATATTCTGTATTTATGGATGCAGTATTGGCAGAACAAATTAGCACTGGAAGATTTTCTACATTCTCAAGCAATCAACATTGTCATGTTTGATGATACTGAAATCAAATATGTTGACAGCCAAACCCTGGAGACTAAATATTGCATTCACATACTACTACTACTACTACTACTTTGATCTCTCATTTCCTAAGGCATAATTCTCCCTTCATTTCCTTTCGATTGGAAATAAAAATCAATTCCGTCCAGGTGAACCTGTCAGTGACAAGATAACTTCATTGGTGATTACTCTATCTCAAAATTTCACCGTTCGGTCATTCCTGACTCTTGTCGGATAGTTCTATCTATGACTATAAATGTGTAATTTGAACAGCGATTAGCATAGAGATGCAAAGAAATGAAAACTAAAAAAAAAAACTATACGGAGTAAAAAATGAAGATTAAAAAAAAGCACATAAACAAAGGCCCAAAGCAAGGAGAAAAATGAGAGGAAAAGAGGGTGCTCCCCTCCCCTAGAATGCTAGACGTTACCGCAGCCAGTATCGCCGACGATGAGAGTGACGCGGTTCTCCAGGATTTTTCCGACGATTTTTTCCCTCATTGCGGCTATCGGTAAAGGAGGGAACGTCGACGATGATGAAGATGACGAGGAGCCGGACGAAAACGGCTCCGGTAGTGAAGAAGAGTGCGATGAAGTCGGTGATGTCGACATCTCCCCGGCGAAAGAAATGATCAGATGGAAGGAAGCAAGCAAGACTGTGGTTTGCAGTGCTAAGCAAGACTTCGCTTTGGCTGTAGCCCAGCAAAGCAGTCTACTCTGGTATTGCAATTGCAATAGGCGCGCGGTTCGGGAGATAAAAAGAGCAGTCGCCAGTGGCCCCCACTTGTCAAAACCTTTTCCTGAACATCCGCTACGCGCTAGAACGTGCACGTGACTGACCAAACTGATTTCATCACCCAAAAACCACTCTTTAAAATTTGGACAAAAAAATAAAATAAAAATTTTAAAATAATTTATAATACGAAAAAAGTATTAATGACAAAATATAAAAAATTAATAGAATAAATAATTTAAATAAAAATATATTATAAATAAAATAATACCACATATGTCTCATTTTATCCGCCTTACTTACTATTCATTGGTCAAATTAAATCTTTCTTCTCTGTTTATTTTCTTTATTATTTTTTACTTATTTTTAAATTTGATTTTTTGTTTCTAATAGCACTTTTAGTGTAACTTTTAAATATATAAATTTTGTATATGAATACTAAATTTAATATTATAAAAATTTGAATTAAAAATAACTTCAGTCAAGTTCCGTTAATCGAACCAGACACATAAAATTGAACGGGGGAGTAATAATTTATGCATATGCTCTATTTGACAAAGTTTATAACTTATTTTAAATTGTCAATAAGTTATAATTTATGTTTGGCGAAAAAGTACCACTTTAAAGTTTAGAATAGCCTTTCATTTGAGCTTATTCTCATAAAAATATTAAAATAGTTATCAACAATATTTTTAATAAATGAAAACGAGAATATGATTAAATAAGTAACTTAAGAAATTACTTTTCAAAAAAAAAAAGTAACTTAAGAAAATTTAATTAGGCACTGAATACAAAATGAAATCACGCGGGTCCACAATGAATATAATGAATTGATAACCTTAACTTTTTATAAAATGAATTTAAGGCATTCAATTTTTTTCTCCAAATTTAGGCCATTATACCGAAATTTTATTTTATATAATGAATTCATAACATTCCTGTATAAAGCTTTATTTGGGAAAAAAATATAATATAATGAGTTCATAACCTTAAATTTTCATACGAATTTTATATAATGAATTTAAAACATTCAATTTTTGGCCTAAATTTGGACCATTATATAGGAATTTTATAGAATGAATTCATAACATTCCTTTATAAAGCTTTATTTGGAAAAAAATCTAATATAAATATATAGTGAATTCATAACCCTAACTTTTTATACAAATCTGAATTTAAAAAATTCAAGTTTTTTTCCAAATTTGGACCACTAGATAGGAATTTTATATAATGGTTTCATAGCATTCATTTATAAAGCTTTATTTGGAAATAAATCTAATATAAATATATAATGAATTCGTAACCCTAACTTTTTATACAAATCTGAATTTAAAAACTTCAAGTTTTTTCCCAAATTTGGACCATTAGATAGGAATTTTATATAATGGATTCATAGCATTCCTTTATAAAGCTTTATTTGGAAAAAAAAAAATCAAAATCTAATATAATGAATTCATAACGTTAAATTTTTATACAAACTTTACATAATGAATTTTTAAAATTCAAACTTTTTCCAAATTTGGACCATTATATAGGAATTTTATATTATGAATTCATAACATCCCTTTATAGAGCTTTATTTGGAAAAAAAATCAAATTTCCTAATATTATGAATTCATAACCTTAAATTTGCATTGTATGCAAATTTTACATATTGAATTTTTTTCAAATTTGGACCATTATAGGAATTTTTATGCAAATAAACATTCCTTCCTGCCCAAATTTGTTATTGTTACTAACTACTAGTCTATTATTATTTTTATATAATAAAATTAGGTTTCTTAGTACTTATACTTCAAACTTTCATGGGTCAATGGTAAGGGGTAATGTTTTAGGAAAAATTGTCAAATTAACACTTTAAATTTAATGAATAGTACAATTAGATCCTCTAAACAAACAAACAAACAAAACAAAAACAAAAATTTAATAAGACCTCTAATCCTCTAAACCAACAAAATATATAATAAGTCTTATTATTACATATTCAACAGGCAACCACTAATTTGAGACTAACTACGTTAATACAAGGCACTTGATGTTTATGTTATGTATATAATATAAATTAAGTATATAAAAATTTATTTTATTTTTCATTTTTAAAGTTTACACATTGTTAAAGCATGAAAGTTTACACTAGCATGAAATTAGGGTGTGCTTGGTTCGCACATGGGAATCAAAATCGGAATGGGTATCAAATACTTGATAATGGTAATGGGTTTTGGTGAAAGTATTTTGCATGTTTGGTAGTTGGGTGGAATGGGAATAATTATTAATAGTTGGGGAAGAGAATGAAGAAGAGAAATGAAAGCCTTATTTTATAGGAAATGAGTTTTGCAATTAATGGAGTAATCAAAACACATAGTAGTGTTCTAAAAATTTGTCAATCAAACAATAACAATGACTTTGATACTCATTCCTGATAGCTAAACATGTCAACCAAACACACCCTTAAAGCATTCAAACACATTGTTAACTAAACTGTCACACAAAGCATCAATACCAAAGTGTGACATAGACCATTCAAGAATCTCTTCTTGCCTCCCTCTTATATAGTATATAGATTCACTCATTTTACTATTGAAGTAGTGATTGGGTTTGATCTTTGAATTTAAGGTAGTAGCCCAAAACTTTTTAAAGTAATCTTCCATTTCTCTTGTTAAGGAAGCCCAAACAAATGTCATGGCTTTATAAGCCTGCTTTTTGAGATACATGGAATCCTTGATTTGTGGCTTTTTTGTTTTTAAATCACTTACTTTCCAATCAAAATAGATGTCTATTTATTTCTTCCACTTCTTTGCAAGTCTACATGAACTAAACTAACCATTTTGTTATCATAATCTGACTCAAATACATAGAGTCCTAATATTAACATTTGAAAAGTAATATACAATTGTACCATTATAGAAATACATTAAAAAAAATTATTAATACCATAATAACTTAAATCATTCCAAATAATGCAAAAACATAATTAAAATATTGAGTCTTGTTATAAATAATCAAAAGAAGATTAATTAAACAAAATAAAAAGAAATAAAAACATAACCTAGATTTGTTAATAAATAATAATAATAATAATATTCAAGGTTTCTTATTGTATTTTTTTTATGCTCAACTTTGAATGCAATGCATTTAGTGAGGCTAATTTTTTTATATTATATTTTTTAATAATCTCTAACATATTCATAGTATATGTAAAACAATTATGTTACACACTTAACCCGATTGGTATGGGTTTGAACCTAAGACATTCTTTATAAAAATCAATTAGTAAGTTAAATAGTTAGCACTTCTGGGCACTCCTTGAGGTGGGATATTGATTCTTTGGACCATAACAAATGAAGAAAATATATTAAACAGATACTATCTTGTAATAGAGTTGATAATACTCAAAAAATTGTAATATAATTATAATTTATTTTACTTATATTTAATACTAATATAATCTATATGTAATATTTTCATTTTATATAAATATAATATTATTAAGTTATAAAATGTATAATTTATAACTTTATATAGTTTATGTAATAAATAAACGTTATTTTAACTATATGGTTATATTAATATTTATATAAAATTACAATTAATAGTATTAGGGAATGTTTGGCAACCCGAAAAATGTTTTTTGAGTTTTCGGTGTTTGGCAACGTCCGAAAAATGCGGTCAAGCCAAAATTTCAGAAAATGACTTACGAAATTTTTTCCCGTAAGTCATTTTATGGAATGGCCAAAATGGACATTTCGCCTGTCCTCGGCCAAAATGACCATCTCACCCAGTCCGCGCGGAGTGGTTTCTTGTGCAAAGGGGATCCACTCGGCTGCCTAGCTCTCAAATCCCACTTAAGTAATCTCTCGACGTGAAGTGCAACGTCTTCCTAGTAAATCTCTTAGCCATGCCATTATGGATTTTCTGGATGACGTTAATAATCCTCCAAAGATAACGTTTAGTAATCTTCGTGACACTGGGTGCAGCTGGGTCAAGTGAATCTCTTTAAAAATTTAGGTGTAGACAAATCTTACATCGTTAAGAAATTAAGATTATGTGCAATGAAAACGATTTTCTAAATAATTTGGAATTGGAAATTCTGCAAAGGGTTAGATATTGCGATATTATTAGGCTAATTGATACTTGTGTTTGGTGTATGTGCATAACTCTTATTTG
This sequence comes from Ipomoea trifida, assembly GCA_003576665.1. Taxonomy (NCBI): domain Eukaryota; kingdom Viridiplantae; phylum Streptophyta; class Magnoliopsida; order Solanales; family Convolvulaceae; genus Ipomoea; species Ipomoea trifida. Next base: position 18,854,121 of record CP025650.1, read on the forward strand.
TTTGGTGTGTCTTCTCGTGATTTCCATGTAATTCTTATCATCCGAATTATTGAATTGCAATTTATAATTCTCCATTTATTTATTTGTTAGAGTACTGTGCCTTCTGAGTTTGTTTGCTCTGATACCATGTCGTGCTCTGATATCATAAAGAACAAGTCTTGTTCCAAATTATTATGAATGACCGAAAATAGTCCCAAAGAGATTTTCTGAAGAAAAAAAATTAAAAGTAGATCATCACCTATAAATTTAAGACTAAAAATTGAATTAACTCTTGTTATAACTTATAAGCTCTAACCACCAGAACATGCCATTACAATAACTTCTCCTCTAACAGCAGTTACAATTTAAGTTTCTTAAACTTGCATTTGCATGTCCCCTACAAGGAGAAAACACATCTAACATAAGAAATACAGTTGTGAATACCTACCCAGATCCAAGATAAAACAAAAAAAAATAAAAATAAAAAAAAGGGATCTAAAGGCCTTCAATCATAACAAAATTGAACCATAATTAAGTCTAATTGCAAACTGGACTCAGGAGATACCAAATTGCATGATACCCATAATTTAGAATTAGTAAATCCTAGTGAAAATAATTCAAGAATGCCAAAACTTGTACACTAATTCTTTAAATAGATTATGTAAACACAAAACGATATATATACATTTTTGTAGAAAATAAGTATATATGTGGGATTATCAGAATGAGCAGACTTGTTCACGGGCGACAGCTTGAACCCGAACATGGACAAGGCATTGTCCCCAAATAATGGCAGCCCCCTAGAATTGTGGTACTCCTGACAAGGTTCGAAAGCGAAGCAAGAGCTCATAGATCCGTGAATATCAGATCCATAGAGAGAAGAGATGAAGCCGCCACCAAGGTTGCCGCTCCAGGCCAGAGTTCTCTTCCTCTGCAGCCCTCTTGGGGACTGGAAGACCGACGACGACTTCCACTGGTGGTCATTTTCATAGGCTGCCGACATGCAAGCAGACACGAGCCATGTACAGAGCAGAGATCATTTATTTAGTGATTTAGGGTCGACTAAAAGTCCACATTAGCTAATAACCGATTTATTTAGGGATTTAGGGTCCACTAAAAGTCCACATTAGATAATAACTGATTTATTTAGGGATTTAGGGTCTACTAAAAGTACACATCAACTAATAACTAGTGTCATGTTATCATGATAACTGGGTAACCTATAAGAAGTTCTAGACGAAAAAAAATGAATGGTTTATGGATTGAAATATATGTTATACAAGGTCAGGGAAGACATGAAAAATTCAATAGAGTTCATGGTGCAGGATGACACTTTAGCCATGAAATTATGAACAATTATAATATTTGAAAGTGTACATTTATTTAATTATAAGATTAGTGCAAAAGTATCACTCAATTAATTGAATAATATATGACTCGTTTGTTTATAATTAACTTAAAAAATCGATATGTAATACAATATGATTTATGTAATTATATTATTACTAAAATAAATATACAAAAAAATGAGAAATAATTTAATTATAATTAATATAAAATAAATCAAACGACACATGTTAAGCTTAATTATCATGGGATGAGTTCTGGTGTGGCGATGCTCCCAGGTGAAAAATAGGTTAGATATGAGCCGTTGATCAAATCTAGATCAACGACTCAAATCAATGAAAATAAAATAAAATAAAATAAAATAAACACGCGTCCTCCATTGGTGCATCCATCTTCTTCAAGTTTACTCCAAAGATAACAAATCTTTAAATAAGCTAAAAAAATAAATCACCGACACATTTAAGTTTTAACAACTGACGCACCTTAAGCACGCAGCACAAAAATCACGCACCTTATACTAATATATGTGCAATTATACTTGTATACCTTAAGTACATCTCTTTTCATCGTATCGCCCACTTTTTTCCTCATCCTTTATATCTAAATAAATTAATTGGAATTATTATAAATATAAATCGAACGACACATGTTTAATTGTAATCATACTAATAGTCGTGTAATTGTTAGCTTAATTAACATAATAATAATTATACTAATATATGTGTAATTAATTCTTTAATTACCATAACAATTATTAGGCAATTATAATAATATTGTGCAATTAAACTTTTATACAGAGAAAGAAGTAGGATGGATTTGGCTGGAATCTATGATGACCTTCGTTTTGTGGTGTTTTCTGTGATGACTTTTTTTTTTTTTTTTTTTTTT
>CP025650.1:18856355-18880583 GCA_003576665.1 Ipomoea trifida
TATCAAACCATGATGACCTTGTCTTTTGTAAATTTGGCTAGAAAATGTTAGAATGTTTTCTATTCGGGTGCTAGCCATGTTTTTTGTTTTTTTTTTTTTTTTGGAAATGTCAGTATAGCACGTTAAATATGGTCAATTGTAGCTATAAGTGTATGAAATCAATATATTTTAATAAAATTTAAAGTAAGAACATATATTTGAAAACATATAAAGTAAAACAAAATGTTTATAATTCGTAAGATTAGTTCAAACAAAAATCAATGTTGAAACATAAATGTCAAATTGAAATTACAACCAGACATATTGAAAAGAAAAAGTCAAAAAGGTTTAGCCAAAAATATTTTAATTGGGAAAGGTAATTGATGTCATTTCTTTAAAATAATAAGGTTAAGGGTGGAAAAAAAGTTAGGAAGCTACTAGCTTATTTTGAAACACTACCTAAGGTAGCATTAAAAAATAAGCTCTTATTTTAAGCTACTAGCTTATTTTATGAACATTATCAAACAGAGCTTATAGCTTATTAGTAACTTAAAATAAGCTATAAGCTCCTAAATAAGCTCTGCCAAACAGAGCCATAAAAGATAGCCAATTATAGGTATAGTAGGTGATGAACATATCTATCAATGTAACTATTTTTGGTATAAATTGGAATTGGAACATATCATGTACTACTTTCTCAACCTATTGAAGCACAAAGAGTCAATATCGCCTCCACTGAGGCTCGAACTCACCCTCTTCTATATAGGAGTGCAACTGGGTGCCACTATACCATAAGGTCTTGGCATCCTTATTCATTTCCACTTTTAATTGAAAGTATGCTTTAAATCAACTCGAAAACAATTTTAATTCAAATCGAACATTACATAATATAATGTTGTCAAACCATGCGTTACACAATCTAACATTACACAATATTGTGCTCACATAACTACCTAATTTAATTGAAGAAGTGCTACATTTTCATTTTTCATGCTCTGCATTTTGGACAGAAATTGAAACAAAATGGTTGCAACCATCAAACCGCATGCAACACCTTTATAAATTTGGAACTTCTTGCCACCTCCAATTTGCTTTTGAAACTTCATTTCCATGACCTCCAAGATAAGTTTTTGGATTTCAATTTCATTTTTTTTCTCAATTGTGTACTTCAATTTTTAAATCTCAGTGTCATTCTTGTCTAGTCGTTTTAATAACCCTCGTATGATTATCGCAACACAGTCAGACACATCCATATCAACCCATCTAAAAACTTCACAGCTCACGATTTTATGAAAAAAATCATATTTTAATATTTCAAATCTATTTATAAAACACAACTTAAATTACAATTTGTTGACAAATAAAAATACTCTTGATAAAAAAAAAAAAAAGAGCAAATTGTCATTTTGGTCCACTGACTATAGGGGTCATGTTAATTTCCATCCATGACTTTTCAATTTATATCAATTTTGGTCACTCCAGCCAAATTGCCAGTGAAATGTCGCTGGAAGTTAAAATAATGAGGGCATTTTTATCATTTCACTTCTTGTTTTTCTTCTCCGGCTAGTCCTTCCTTTTCGATGGCAGACAAGGCATGAACATCCTTCAAAAGCTTCAAAGCTACAAAAGCTTCAATGGACCACAATCCTTCATGCAAATCTCGTCTCTCTCAATGGATTTCCTTCAAAAGCTTCAAAGCTGCAAATCTCTAACTCTGCACACCATAATAGCCGCCGAACAGATCCTGCCTCTTATCGCCGCCAACGCCGCCGAACAGATTCAACCTTTCCTTGCCGCCAACACCGCCGGACAGATCTAGCCACTCCTCGTCGGTCTCCTCTGCTCGCCGCCAACACTGAACAGATTATCTGCAGATGACGGAGGAGGTGGAGAAGGAGAACCGCCGTCGAACAGATCCTACATCTTCTCGCCTACAAACAGATCCAGCCTCTCCTCGCCGCCAACACCGCCAACACCACCGGATTGATCCACACCGCTGGATTAGTTTTTTTTTTTTTTTTAAAGCCTAGGTTTGCATCGCTTGGTCGGAAAAGAAGAAAAACTCGCCGAAGAAGAAGGAATGAAATATGAAATGACTAAAATACCCTCGTTATTTTAACTTTTAAAATTTTTCGACGAAATTTGGGCGATAATTTGGCCGTAGTGACCAAAATTGATACAAATTGAAAAGTTATGGTATGCAATTAACACTTTTGAAAGTCGTGAATGGAAATTAACAGGACCCCTATAAATAGTGGACTAAAATGGCAATTTGCTCAAAAAAAAAAAAAAACTTACTCCATAACATGGGCAAGTTTAGTATCTTTTCTCTAGATTAGCACAATTCCATGACATTTTGATGGGTAATAAATCGTCACATTTACATAAAAAAAATTATCCCCAAATTCGGGTAAAGATGAAGTATTACAACTAAGATATGATATCCTATAATTAGTGGCAAAATTAGTTCATCAAGACGGAGAATATTGATTATTTACTTAAACATATAACATATAGAAACAATTTCAGAGCTTGGGGAAGAAGAAGACATTAGATAGGCAATACTGACTCTTGTGCTTCAATAGGTTGAGAAAGTAGTTATGAACATATACTGCATTGTAATAGAGTTAGTAGTATTCAAAAAAAGGCTTCCTCATCTTGTCTTGTTATTAATTCAAAAGAGAAGCAATGCTCCTATTATATAGAGGAGCTCAAATGAGCTCATCTTCGTAAGTTACCAATGTGGGATCAAAAACTCTAATTTATATTTTAAAAAAATTATTTTGTATTATTATTATTATTCCTTTTTTCTTATTATTGTTATTAATATTATTATAAGTTTAAAAAATCAAAATCTAATATAATGAATTCATAACGTTAAATTTGTATACAAATTTTACATAATGAATTTAAAATTCAAAATTTTCCAAATTTGGACCATTATATAGGAATTTTATATTATGGATTCATAGCATTCCTTTATAAAGCTTTATTTGGAAAAAAAATCAAATTTCCTAATATAATGAATTCATAACCTTAAATTCGTATGCAAATTTTACATAATGAATTTTAAAACATTTTTTTTTTCAATTTGGACCTTTATAGGAATTTTATGCAAATAAACATTCCTTCCTGCCCAATTTTGTTATTGTTACTAACTACTAATCTATTATTTTTTATATAATAAAATTAGGTTTCTTAGTACTTATACTTCAAACTTTCATGGGTCAATGTTACGGAGTAATATTTTAGAAAAATTTGTCAATTAACACTTTAAACTAATGAATAGTACAATTAGATGCTCTAAACAAATAAACAAAAAAAAAACAAAAAAAAAAAAAAAAAAAAAATTAATAAGACCTCTAAGGCTCTAAACCAACAAAATAATAAGTCTTATTATTACATATTCAACATGCAACAACTAATTTGACACTAACTAGGTTAATACAAGGCACTTGATGTTTATGTATGTATATAATATAAATATAAATTAAGTATATAAAACATTAAAAAAATCAAAATCTAAATAAATGAATTCATAACGTTAAATTTGTATACAAATTTTACATAATGAATTTTTAAAATTCAAAATTTTCCAAATTTGGACCATTATATAGGAATTTTATATTATGGATTCATAGCATTCCTTTATAAAGCTTTATTTGGAAAAAAAAATCAAATTTCCTAATATAATGAATTCATAACCTTAAATTTCGTATGCAAATTTACATAATGAATTTAAAACACTTTTTTTTTTCAAATTTGGACCTTTATAGGAATTTTATGCAAATAAACATTCCTTCCTGCCCAATTTTGTTATTGTTACTAACTACTAATCTATTATTTTTTATATAATAAAATTAGGTTTCTTAGTACTTATACTTCAAACTTTCATGGGTCAATGTTACGGAGTAATATTTTAGAAAAATTTGTCCAATTAACACTTTAAATCTAATGAATAGTACAATTAGATGCTCTAAACAAATAAACAAAAAAAAAACAAAAAAAAACAAAAAAAAAAAAAATTAATAAGACCTCTAAGGCTCTAAACCAACAAAATAATAAGTCTTATTATTACATATTCAACATGCAACAACTAATTTGACACTAACTAGGTTAATACAAGGCACTTGATGTTTATGTATGTATATAATATAAATATAAATTAAGTATATAAAACATTAAAAAAATCAAAATCTAAATAAATGAATTCATAACGTTAAATTTGTATACAAATTTTACATAATGAATTTTTAAAATTCAAAATTTTCCAAATTTGGACCATTATATAGGAATTTTATATTATGGATTCATAGCATTCCTTTATAAAGCTTTATTTGGAAAAAAAAATCAAATTTCCTAATATAATGAATTCATAACCTTAAATTTCGTATGCAAATTTACATAATGAATTTAAAACACTTTTTTTTTTCAAATTTGGACCTTTATAGGAATTTTATGCAAATAAACATTCCTTCCTGCCCAATTTTGTTATTGTTACTAACTACTAATCTATTATTTTTTATATAATAAAATTAGGTTTCTTAGTACTTATACTTCAAACTTTCATGGGTCAATGTTACGGAGTAATATTTTAGAAAAATTTGTCCAATTAACACTTTAAATCTAATGAATAGTACAATTAGATGCTCTAAACAAATAAACAAAAAAAAAACAAAAAAAAACAAAAAAAAAAAAAATTAATAAGACCTCTAAGGCTCTAAACCAACAAAATAATAAGTCTTATTATTACATATTCAACATGCAACAACTAATTTGACACTAACTAGGTTAATACAAGGCACTTGATGTTTATGTATGTATATAATATAAATATAAATTAAGTATATAAAACATTANCTATATAATGGTCCAAATTTGGAAAATTTTGAATTTTAAAAATTCATTATGTAAAATTTGTATACAAATTTAACGTTATGAATTCATTATATTAGATTTTGATTTTTTTCCAAATAAAGCTTTATAAAGGAATGCTATGAATCCATTATATAAAATTCCTATCTAATGGTCCAAATTTGGAAAAAATTTGAATTTTTTAAATTCAGATTTGTATACAAAGTTAGGGTTATGAATTCATTATATATTTATAATAGATTTTTTTCCAAATAAAGCTTTATAAAGGAATGTTATGATTTCATTCTATAAAATTCCTATATAATGGTCCGAGTTTTGACCAAAAATTGAATGTTTTAAATTCATTATATAAAATTCGTATGAAAATTTAAGGTTATGAATTCATTATATTATATTTTTTTCCCAAATAAAGCTTTAAACAGGAATGTTATGAATTCATTATATAAAATAAAATTTCTGTATAATGGCCTAAATTTGGGAAAAAAAATTGAATGTCTTAAATTCATTTTATAAAAATTTAAGGTTATCAATTCATTATATTCAATGTGGACCATTGCGTGATTTTATTTTGTATTCAGTGGTCTAATTAAATTGTCTTAAGTTACTTTTTTTTGTTTCAAAAGTAATTTCTTAAATTACTTATTTAATCATATTCTCCTTTTCATTTATTAAAAATACTAGTTTATACGCGCATAGCGCGAATGGGTTAATGCCCAATGTTTATATCTAAATAAATATTTAAAAATATATCAATGCAAAATTATATATGAGAAGTTTATACATGGGTAATTGAATGTCGGATTTTTTTATTTAAATATCTAACTCAAAGTATATATATGAATCTAAGATAATATAGAAAATTCATTATAATTATTACTAAAATAAATGTTTGCAACGTTGTAAAACCGATAGTCTAAATATTTGGTCTAAAAATGATAGTCTAAATAAATACTCCGTACTACTTTTAATTTGAATTTTTTAAAGTGTTCTTAATTCTCTTTTGAGTAACATTGTCATTGTCTTCAATTCATCTTTACTATTTGTTCTCTTCCTTTTTGTTTGTTGTGTGTTATTTGCAATTCGGTTATTGTTGGTAGCATAGATGACAACGTCATGCAATGAGATTACGATATAGGAGCTATGGACTTTCCTTTAGGTGCTCTGCTTGGGGTTCATTTGGTTCAACCATTATTGTTGAATGGGTTATTGTGGATAAAGAAATTCCTAGTTTAAGAAAAAGATTAAATAAATTAATAAAAATTTGAAAACTTAAAATATTATGTATTCCAAAGATATTAAAAGGTAATTTCTCGCTTCAATTTGCTGGGTAATGGGTTATTTGAGTACTTTCATTGTCAACAATCCCCCAGTAGTTAATATGATTGGTTTCAAACTATTCTTTTTTTTTTTTTTTTATCTTTCATGGTATTAAAGAAATACATATGTATCATTTTTTGGTGTAACTACTAATTTATTTAATTCAATAAGAGTAAAATAGAGTGATTCCGTTTCAATTTGTTAGACTATTTGAGTACTCTCTTTGTCAACCAATCCAAGTAGTTAATATAATTAGCTTCAAATTATTTATTTTTTTTCATAGTATTAATAAAATATTTGGTAAATAAATATATAACATTATTTTGTACTATAACTTTGATATTTAATTACAAGATATTGTAAAAATAAGATAATGGACAATGTAATGAATTAAAGAATATTTGCATGAGAGAAAATAAAGACAATATAACTAATGAAATTATTTCTCTTATTTAATTTAATTTTTTGAATATTTGGAAAAAAATCAAAATCTAATATAATGAATTCATAACGTTAAATTTGTATACAAATTTTACATAATGAATTTTTAAAATTCAAAATTTTCCAAATTTGGACCATTATATAGGAATTTTATATTATGGATTCATAGCATTCCTTTATAAAGCTTTATTTGGAAAAAAAAAATCAAATTTCCTAATATAATGAATTCATAACCTTAAATTCGTATGCAAATTTTACATAATGAATTTAAAACACTTTTTTTTTTCAAATTTGGACCTTTATAGGAATTTTATGCAAATAAACATTCCTCCCTGCCCAATTTTGTTATTGTTACTAACTACTAATCTATTATTTTTTATATAATAAAATTAGGTTTCTTAGTACTTATACTTCAAACTTTCATGGGTCAATGTTACGGAGTAATATTTTAGAAAAATTTGTCCAATTAACACTTTAAATCTAATGAATAGTACAATTAGATGCTCTAAACAAATAAACAAAAAAAAAAAACAAAAAAAAAACAAAAAAAAAAAAATTAATAAGACCTCTAAGGCTCTAAACCAACAAAATAATAAGTCTTATTATTACATATTCAACATGCAACAACTAATTTGACACTAACTAGGTTAATACAAGGCACTTGATGTTTATGTATGTATATAATATAAATATAAATTAAGTATATAAAACATTATTTTATTTTTCATTTTTACAGGGTGTTTGGTTGGAGGGAATTACAAATCCTTTCCCACGTAATTCCTTTCCCACGTAATTCCCACTTAATTCCGAAGGGAACTAAATTCCTTCGTTTGGTTGGAGGGAATTGCAATTCATAACGTTAAATTTTTATACAAATTTTACATAATGAATTTTTAAAATTCAAAATTCTTTATATGTATAACCTCTACAAAATTTCTGACTACCCAAATCAAATGCTTGTGATTTTTTTAGTTCAAGAGATACGGTAGATGAGTGCTTTTGAATTTAATATGTTATATTTTTTGGGTTTGAGTATGCAAATGGGTCCAATAGATACTTGTCAATAAGAATATAATAATAATAATAATAATAATAATAATAATAATAATAATAATAATAATAATAATAATAATAATTAATAAATAAATAAATAAATAAATAACAACATCAACAACAATGGCCATTTTCGACTTTATATTACTTATTCTCTCTCAATTCCCATGTATACCAAACATTGGAATTGAAATTCACAGTAATTATATTTCCGCATATCAAACACTGAAATTTAACTCTCACTTTATTCCCACATTATTCTTTTCCCATGGAATTACAATTCTTTTCTCACCAAATTCCCTCCCTCCAACCAAACGCCTTGTTAAAGTTTACACATTGTTAAAGCATGAAAGTTTACACTAGCATGAAATTAGGGTGTGCTTGGTTTGCACATGAAAATCAGAACCGGAGCCCTGTTAAAGCATGAAAGTTTACACATTGTTTATTTTTCATATTCCAATTCTTATATGTAAACCAAACACTCTCTTAATATATTAAAAATGAATATTTATCCATAATCCACTTTGCAACTTTTAAGTTAAAGTCTTTAACCATGGTAATTTGCCCCAGTATACTGAGCCCATACCGAATGATCTTTGGGTTTTCAATCTACTACGAAATTCTAGATTTGGAGCCCATTCCATCGGTTCCATAAAACTCGTATCCACTAGACATCGGCAACCGTTGAACCGGTCGCAGTTTTCATCACCAGCGAACACCGAAGAGTTGAGGTGGCGGAGGATGGCGTCGGGATGGGGGATAACGGGAAACAAAGGCCGCTGCTATGATTTCTGGATGGATTTCAGTGAGTGCATGTCTCGCTGCCGAGAGCCCAAGGACTGCGCTCTTCTCAGAGAAGATTACCTGGAGTGCCTCCACCACTCCAAAGAGGTCCGTCCTAAACTTCGCTATGCCTCATCTTTCAATTTCCTATATAATTTTGTATTTTACGGATTATTTTTCGGTTAGGTATCTCGAATTACAGTTCTTTGATTTCTAGTTTTCCCTGACCAAATCACTCGAGGTGATCTAGGGGTTTGAAATGAAATTAAATGCATTTTTTCTTTTTAATATTTTAGAGCTTTGGATTTACGGAGTTTTGATAGTCAATGTTGATTCGCGAATTTGTTGTCCGGTTTCTTCCATAGTTGATATTGTTATCAGATAAATTAATGCAGGCGGCTTGTTTTCTGCAAATTAGGAATTTTCTTTTTTTCCTGAGCTTTCAGATAGGGGGAGTAGTTATACCTCATTGCTAGTAATAGTCTTTAAACTCATGTTGAAGGTTCTACATAAGAACAGCATAGATATTAGGGCGGATTGATGATACATATCAAGGCTTAAGTGTAAGTGATTATTATAGCCTCCCTTGAGTAGTTGAGTGAATTCAACATTGCATATTCTATGACTGTCTGAATGTGTTGGCGTGGCATTACAAACAACCAAATGCTGGAAGTGAGTAAATATGTCATAAATGTTATGTCATGTCCTTGGTTCCTCTTTATTTGCTTATCTAAAAGATTTGTTCCATGAGACATATTGCACAACTCATCACAAATTTGCGCTTATAAAGAGTCTGGGAAGAAAAGTAGTTCTATCAGGTGAAAGGATGCCTTTGCACCTTGGAGCAATGAGAACGATGGAGATGTCCTAGGGTTTTTGAATTTTTGTGTCAACTGAATGCATCAATAATTCTCAATCTTGAAGCGAGAAATTTCAATGAGGGGAATTCAAGGTGGGTGAGAAAGAAAGATGTTCATAAATATATGATCTACATTTCAAGAACACCCTCCGGAAAGACCTTTATAAGATGTATAAGATTGTGAAATATCTAAGTGAAATAATTATAGAGTGTGTCTAATAATTATGAAGAACAAGAAAACAAGAAGCCTGGCTAAAAGTGTCAACTGAATGCATCAATAATTATGAAGAGCTTGAGATGGCATCCCTTTCTAATAATCTAATATAAGCCCTGAATTCCGCTATATGGAAAGATGAAATTGGTACTGTCCTTCAATGAATCTTCTCCTTATTGGGCTGCTTCATCTATTTCCCCCTAAAAGTGACATGTGTTCATTCTACTGAGAGGTAGCAAGCATGCAAGATTTTTCCATTTACCTTTAGCAAGGGAAACCAAATTTATCCTGGCCAAGGGTCAACATTGGTGGGCAGTAGTAAATCTTTAGCTAATGAAATTGAGCTTTAGAGTTGGATGTTGAAATGTGACTGCCATATTGTGGCAAAGAGTAGTCTTGATTGTTGGTCTTCCCTCCATCTATGGGCCTTTTCAGTGTTCAAATTGATTGGAGAGCAATGTCGTGGCCTAATAGAAGCTGACTTTAGGGATAATCAAATCTTTTCTGATGGTGATGCTGGTGGACAAATTAGGTATTATTGTCCATGTTTTATCTATGTTCAAGAGAACAGGTTTACTTCAAAATTCAACTGATTAAAGGAAAACAATCTGTAGTTTTGCTCAATCCTAGGATTTCATCGATTAAGGATTGCTGGCCTATTAGCTTGATTTGAAGTGTTTACAAACTCATTTCCAAGCTTCTAGCATTGGGACTGAAGGTTTGCATCCTCTCTCTAGCCTTGGAGCAGCAAAATGCTTTTATTCATTAAAGGAATAAAGGCAGATTGTTAAGACCTCCCTACTTGCCAAAACGGTAAATCCCAGGGGTGATTTGCAAATTACTCATTTAAAAAGCCTTTGACCATGTTAATGGAATTTCTGTTTGAACTGATGTAGAGGATGAAGTTTGGAAGGAAGTGGAGGAATTGGCTTCAGACATGTATTTCTACTGTGAAATTCTCAATCCTCATAAATGAAAGAACCTCAGGCCTTTTTTTAGCACTACATGAGGGCTAAGACAAGCCCTGTTATATGGAAGGCCTCAATAAACTGATTGCTTGATCTCAGTCAGGAGGTTTTCTCTATGGTTTTTAGATTTCCTTCCCCCACTTGCAACCTGTATTGGCTAGTCACTGTTTGTGGATGACTCAATCCTGTTTTGTGATCCAAATATTTCCAACATTTGGCACTTGAAAGTTGAAACTGTTGCATTTGCTCTTCCATCTGATTTTGAAACTAAAATAAACCTCCAGAAAAGTGTACTCATCCTGATTGGAGGTATACCTAACCTTCAGATTCTTGCAGATACATTTGGATGCAAAATTGGGTCCTTAACATCTACTTATTTGGATTTGCGTTTGGAACCTGCTTTAAATATGTTATGAGTTGGTACCCAGTCATGGAAAATGCTATCTACCTGGAAAAAGGTAATATCTTTCGAAATGTGGAAGTTTGACACCAACCAATGCATTTCTTGGAGGCATATAAACCTATATTATGTCCCATTTTGAAATTCTGGTCTGTTGCAAAAGACTGGAGAAATTCCAGAGCCATTGCCTGTGGGGTTGGGAGAAAGAAAATTTCCCTTGCCATCAGGAACTTCAACCACCCCACCCCCACCCACCCCACCCACTCACTCATGGTGGTCTAGATATTAAAAAAAATGCTTAGCTCTTCCATAAAGCTCTTCTAGATAAATGGTTGTGGGGATTCTCAAGAGAAGGGAAGCATTGGCAGGGAGTTATTGTAGCTAGATATGGAAAATTCGATGGTGGACGGTTATATAAGAACCACTTTGGTGCCCTAGCATTATGAAGACAAAACTACTTTACCGAGAACATTTGTTTTGATAATAATGATCCAGTATTCCAGTATTGCCAAGTCCAGGCACAAATAGCAGGTACTTTGTTTCTTTGGCACAAGGCAGCAAACGGGATATGATCAAATCCCCCCCTTCGTATGATTTATCTCCTGTAACAGTTGCCTCTCTTGTAGCTTCCAGAACAAATAGAAAACATTTTTTTGTCTTGCAATGCCCTTGATATTTCATTACAAGCATTTACAAAACTGTTTACTTGCATTTTTAAAGCAGTGTCTAACTACCCCCATTTCGTTCTTTCCCTCTTAATTATATGTTGTTAGTTTGGATGCAGGACTAGTGCTTCAAGTTGTAAGTTGTAACCAAAACAGAGAATTCCATTTACTTATGGAACAAAGCTCAACATCATTATATTGGATATTCATTCATCTAAGAAAGCTTTAGCCTTTAGGAAAGCAAAGCCCTATAATGACAAAGAGCAAGAAAATTAACCACATATCTACCTACACTGAGATAATTTGCTGTTTCATGGACTTTCTTTAAATAATTTTATATTAGTCTGTAGATCTTACCATTGCAAATCTATTGCACTGTATTAGAAGGTGAAAATATTAGTAGACTTGCTCAGGACCCCAAATTCTCAATTAGCTGCCTAATTATCCTCCAACCACTGAATCTTGTTCAACCATAATATAGAATCAAAGATCAAGTAGGACTCTATACAACAAAAGTACAAAAGCTCCAATAGCTATACTAGTTTGATCCTATCAATAGAATCAACCAAAGATAGGACAGTGTTAGGGATTTGCCCTTTTGACCAAAAGGGTGTGCACAAAAATCGGCTTTCTCTTCAGTTTGATATAATTCTCCGATTAAAACAAATGTTTAGAAAATAAATATTTTGTGCTTTTCCTGCTTAATGTCTTCCTATTTTTGGTACTTATCAGGGGAAGAAAATCATAATACTTTTGTGAATTTGGATTAGTTTATCTGGGGATGGAATTTGGGGTGGGTGCATTGTTTTCACATCTGCCTTTGTGCAATTTAACATGCATACCCATTATACAGTATTAAATTTATAAATTTATTGATACATCTTTAAGCCCACATCTGAAAAAAAAAAATCTTTGGTTTTATTGAATTATTTAATTTCACTAACAAGGGTTGTTCTCTTCAATGCAGTACCAGCGCAGGAATCGGATCTACAAGGAAGAGCAGCGTCAACTAAGAGCGGCTACGCATAAGGAAAAGGAAGGTGGACATGGTGATGGGGGAACGCATCACTGAGTTAATTTTTCCTTTTTGGCAGTTTTTATGACCATACGCATTTCGAGTTCTTTGAAAATAAAGAATTAATCATCTGCATTTCTGTGTGAACCGGAATTGTGGAAGCCTGCCTTCCCTGCCCTTCTTGTATTCATTGGTAACAAGGAATGATGACATCCATTTTAAGCCTCCCAGTCTGCGGCATACTGTGTCTGTGTGGCAGTGATCTTCTGTTTTTACCTTCTCTTCTAAATCAATGATGATCATGTTTTTCAGCAATCTTCTTAATAAGTGATTCTTCCTACTTGAAAGTCCCAATTCCCAAGAATGGCATCCTAAGGGTGCACTTCACTCCCTTGTTACATATCTAATTTCACATTTTTGAGAACTTAATAATGTTTAAAAATTTGGTGAATGAGGCATTTTAAAATATAGACAAAATTATGTTTCAAAATTTCACATTCTCGAAAATTAAATTAGGATATATAACATTCTTTTAAGTAATATATAAATTTTTAACATAATTTAAATAAAATATGCTTTAAAGGGTTAAATGGTATTAAAATTTGTTTTTATTTTTTTTTATTTCTAGAAGTGTTGAGGTGTTCAATCCGGTTAGATGTTATCATGATAATGTTTAATATATATTGATATGTATTGAAAAAAGACAAGTGAATATTGGGTTGCTGCTTATAGGGTGAGGTTGGGATAGAAAGTGTTGGGGAATTGAATGGTATTACAAATCCTGCAAGTCTGCAAGATGACACAAAAAATTGGTCCCAAAAGATGGTTTGATGTACGTACTGTTCTAAGTGTGGAAGATATTGGCAAGAAGGCTCATCACTTAGATACAGGATTTCATGTTATTTACTTTTTTAAAATATGTGCTGTTTAGTTATTTTATAATTTATTTATAATATAGATTTTATATTTTGAGTTAAGAGGATTTTGAAATTCCAAGTGATATCCACAAACACCTATGCTTGGTGATAAGTGATAGACCTTATGTCAAAGTGTTGAGTATATCTCATATAAGAAATACGGAGTATTTAGAAGTGGAGTAGATTAGCTCAGACTCATAGAATAGGGATATTTTTATATTTTTACATGTTTAAGGTTGCATATAAATATTATGCTTGTAACTGAATGTTTTATTATCATCATCACAATTAATAAATAATAGCTCCACTGTCTTAGACACATTGTCGAACCATGTAAATCTTGCATTCGTTACTTTCTGTCATTCATATATTTCTTGTTCTTGTTAATCTCAACGTTCTTATATTTCTTGTTCTTGTTAATTTCAACACTGAAGATGTTGGGTGATGGACACGACGACTTGGGAATGGTAATTTCATTGACTTATGTTTAACCTTAAGTTCTGCTTTTAATTACATCAATTAATTCTCAATTATATTAGTGGGAGAACCAATGTCTGGTGCTTACAAGGAACCCACCCTATTGAATGCAATTCTCACATTATCATTGTTAGGATTCAATCTTGACACTTGAGTCCTTGCTATAATCTATCACTCATGAATCAACTGAAACTGTCCATGTCACAGGTAGTAATTAAACCTATTGTACGCTTCTGATTGTTATAATTGGGTTAATTTGGTATTACTTTCATTACTTGTGCAGGGCAGGGCTGAGGCAGTAATTGAAAGAAATTATAAATTTATTAGGGTAAAAATGTAAGAAAAAAGAATTGGAGATGGAAGTAGAATAAATTTATAGGGCCAATTTGCAAAGGGAAGGGAAACATTAATTGAATTGCCAAATTTATTAACCATAAGTCATAACCGCCCACCATGAGCGACCTGCATAGCATTCGATCCGGCTACTTCATCTCCTTTGTGCTGCAGCGTTGAGCAAAGAAGAAACCTATTCGCAGCGGTGAGACAGCAATGGCGGTGAAGTTTCAACAGTGAAGGCCGGCGGCGGTGACACTAGCTCAATTCGCCGGAAAACTCAACAGCCAAAACAGAGCAAAATTGAGTGCCGCCATACCACTGTAATAGTGGACGGAATCCAGGTTTTATTCTCTTCAATTTGATAGATTAAATTTGTTTAAATAAAGCTTAAGGCACTTTAGTTTTGATATGAAGTTATGAATTGAACTATCTATCTGATATGAATCCACAACCGTCAACAAATAACAAAAACTGAAGAACGATATGAAACGAACTAATTAAGATTCCATATTAACAATGGTTACAAGTAATGGCATATTCTTCTCTGTTGTACAATATAATGGGATGAAATCACTGATTCATAATTATATATAAACATTTATTAATTGTTCTGTGTTTCATCCGCCGAGGAAACCTTGCTCAGCCGGCTGGGCGGCGATTTGTTGTCCGTGCTTCTAGCATTTCTACCTCTTCCACGGCGGCGACCGCCGCTGCCGGAACCGTAAATTGCTCTATGTGCAAGCGCTTTTCCCAGCTGGTATTCCGGCCTCCTCGTCTCGTCGGAATCATCATGCCGCTCGTCGTCATCGTTGTACGTCTCACTCATCGCTAGCTTCTCAGAGGCCATTGTCGGCTCTACAACGCCCTAGAGAATGCTGCGATTATATACGCGGCTGAGGAGGGCAAATGGATTGAGGGATTCTACGTCAGCCCCAGGTGGTGGACATCAAAAGGCAAAGCTGGCTGGAGGAGATTTGAAGCAAAGTTTCACAAACCCCAAAGGTCACTTCCTACTTTTACCCGTCTACAGTGTGAATATTCATTTATCTTCTCTAACAAGACTCCTCTCCACCCAAAAAGTTAATCTCCAGCTTGAGAAAGTAGGTGAGATGATGTAAATTACTATAACTCAATGACTCAGTAAATATAATTAAATATTAGTGCGCACAATTTGGTCATCTTAAGCACAATCATCACACTGTCACGGACTAATGTCAGTACGCACAAAGGATCTGCTCACTTTAAGCATAACTTTCACACTTTTCATTTGATAATCCTCACTGTCACGGGCCAAATTTCAGTGCGCACAAGGGATATGTCCACTTTAGACATAATCCCCACATTGTCGCTGCTGAGTTTAGAACATTAAATTTTTCCTCCCAAATAGCCCTTATTGGATTAGTGAGCTAAGCTCGTGCGACTCCATTGGAAGACTCCCAAATACTGCTCAGTAGGCCTAATTATGCACTCCATTCATAATTAGTTTCAGCCGTCCATTCAAAGCGTAAATAGCAGTTTTGATTTATACATCATTATTAGGGGTATTTATTTGGTTAATTCAGTTAATAAATCAATTAGGCAGTAGTAATTGAGGGACCAAAATGTACCCTAATTCAAATAAACTGTGTTTAGTGGAGTGAATCAAATACGAGATGCTTGTGAGAGGATTGCTTTATAGGGAGGGAAGAGAATACCTAATGTCACATTGGAAACACCTTTTTCTAATTATCCAGGAAGTGGAGGACAATACCTTTCTCATTTATATTGTATAGATATGGCAAAGGATGATGCTTGACACCAAAAAGATCCTTGTCCCCTATCTACAGTGTACCTGTAGAGCTTCATATGAATCATGACACTTTGCTTGTGTGATTTTCCAGATTTGCAGTTGATAAAAGAACTAGATGCTTTTTACCTATCATAAATAGAACTTGTAGTAAGGCGCACCGGAGACAAATGCTGAAATGCAGATACATTACAGTGCAATATACAACTAGACATAGGTGCAACATAATTGGAACGATACAGAGAAGATTAACATGGTCCCTACGCAAGGACGCACAAATTGAAATGGTTCAAAATGGGGTAACTCTAACGAAAATGGTTAAGTATAGACTTGTAACTCCAAGATTACGAGTTTGAATCTCAACCTTCTTAGTTTGAGCCGGTCAGTAATGAACAACATATGCTAATTTATCTCCTTGTAGTTCTTTGCCGGCTAGGGTCACAAGGTGATATTTACCAAGTGCAGACTCTCGGGTAGTAATTGCGAGTTTCCCTCGTCACCAAAAAAAAAAAAAAATCAATATACAAATATCATTCTAGCAATGAAATATACATTGTTGTGAAGATTTGAAACCAAAACCTTAAGCACTCCCTCCACTCTAGCTAACGGCCAAATCTTGTTCTTTTCTCTAACAAATTGGTTCAACCTGCTCCGGAATGACAAACACACAAATGGATTCTCGTGTGGAGATGTTAGAGAAGAACCATGATGAAATCCATACTAAATTGGCCACGTTGAATGATCAATTTGCAGCCATGAAAACTTCCATGGCTAAGATTCCGGATCTTCTCGCACTCTCCTTCCAAGGCGGAGGGCATGGCAATACCAGTGCTTCAGCAACTACTATCTCAATATCGAATTCAACCTCTCTTCCAGAACATGTTCAGCCGGACAGCACCTCGCTGCCCATTGGAAAACAAAACTCCCTACCTTTGAATGCACAAACCTGATTGGGTGGTTAGCTAGAGTAGAGCAGTACTTTGCCATTCATCACACCCAAGAGGATTTGAAGGTCACAACGACTTTCGTTAATATGGAGGGGGCAACTCTTCATTGGTTCTGATGGCTACAACAACAACAACCCACTCTTACTTGAACTCAATTCACACATGACCTTTTGGAAGAATTTGGTGAAGAATTGCCTAGGCCACCATTTGAACAGCTCGCCGCTCTTCGTCAAACGGGCTTGGTGGATGAATTCATCGCTGCGTTTTGAGCTCGAATTGCCCAAATTCCTGGACTCCTCCTCACATCCAATTAGGACTTTTTTCTCAATGGCTTGAACTCGAGACCTCTGGTTAAGCTAAACCCAAGACAAGGAAAGTTAAGGTAGTTACATCCCTAGAGCTTGAACCCGAGACCTCTGGTTAAGCTGAAAGAGACTTGCACCATCTTATTCACACAGTGACCCTATGGATTTGAAAGTAGAACCTTGGTGTATGCTTCACTAGCTTAAGATACCAAATCAAAGGAAGATAAGGTAATATAAGTAGGAGTTCCACTGCAGGTAAATGATTGAGAAACAAGACAAAGTGGATTCCAGTTTATCAACAGCATAGTTTAATGTTTAGATTGTTCATGTGCATGAAATCAACAAGAATCCCCAAAATGACATCTTCAGCATCACAAATGCCAGGGAACCTGTATTCTTCTCTTAATGAATCACTCCTCATAATAACCTCTTTAAGATGTCAATGTCTCGTACAATATAATTTTCCCTTTAGTCATATACAGACTAGAAAACCCCTATACAAAAAAGCAATAAACCTCTTAGCCACCAAAATCACAGCCATTTCAGAACCTATGTGGCATTTAACTTTCCTGTTAGTCATATAAAGATTAGAAAAGCACTATACAAACCAGCAATAACCTCTCAGCCATCACATTCACAAGCTTTCCAGGATATATGTGCCATGTAATTTTCCTGTTAGTCATATACAAATTAGGAAAGCACTATACAAACTAGCAGCAACTGCTTAGCCACTATAGTCAACCATTTCAGGACTAACAGAACTGTTGATGACAAGCATGTGCTAGACCACTGGATCTATACTGAAAAACCACCTAAATATAAAACCTTACATCTTTTGGGCTTTTACATGCCTAAAGTGCAGCAGACTCAGTTGAAATGCATCATATATATTATCTTCTTTTCCATCCATAAAGGGGCTCAAGCATAAAAGGGACAAAAATAAATCAAAGTAAGATCCTCAACCAACAACAAAACCAATAAATCAGGTAAAAAGAATTTTAAGAAAATAAACAAAAGAGGCAGAGAGACAGCACCCGCATTTGCCTCAGCATTCAGATTTCAAATAATCACATTTGAATGACAATCCAAACTTGCACTTTTTACAGGAGCAGAGCAAAGAGTAGATTGACAAATTCCATAACACTGATGACTAAGTTTCAAGTTGAACTAAAATAGCTTGAGCCTTCCTGTACTGTCCACCAGCCTAGCAATCTTTTGAGCAGCAGTAGCCAATGTCTCATTGCTTTTGCAAAATGCAAACCTGATGTACCTCCTAGCATAGGAAGAAGTTACCTGAGAAGGCTTGTCAAGATACGAGTGGCTATGGAAGAATCCACTACCAGGTACAGCCACAACTCCTGCCTGTTTGATTAATTCCTCTACAAATTCAACCTGAAATGATTCAAGTTACTAATTATAACTGCCAGTAGGATCTCATGGTTTATTATGAATATAAAATCTGGGCAAGTGTTTTATTAGCACTTTTGGATGTAAAGGTTGAGCCCTGAAGTCCTGATGCATTTTTATAGTTCTGTTGGAGCTTACTGCAATAGGACGCACTATGGCACAGTTGCACAGATGAAGTTCATATATGGATTCTCACTTACATCTATGGAAATCGAATGTTAAAATGTCAGTTTTCCTGTTTGAACATAAATCTATTTCCCTAATATGCCTAGAGAATTAAGTTAACTAATAGGCGCAACAAATGCAAGTGTTGATAAGAAATTCAAACGGATATTTATTAACTCAAGTGAGTTCAAATGTTTTCAAAAGATGATAGTAACTGAAAGCATTAGCAAAGAGAACTTACATCAGAAAGTGTGCAAGTTTCAGGAAGCTCTGCAAATACGAAAACAGAACCCTTGGGCATTGATTGGATTTGGAAGCCAACTTTTGCAAGCAACTCAGCCAGGAAATCTCTTTTTGATTCATAGTCCTGTTCACCAAATCAAATATTATCAAAGATCATAAAACATCTTCCACTAGCTTTCAACAGTTATAACTACAGAAGTTAAAAATGCCAATGAGTGTTACTTTTCTCAATGAATTGAAGTATTCAGAGGGGCTCCTTAATGCAATCAAGGCAGCTTCCTGGAAAGGAGCCGGGGCAGAGTCTGTAATTTTAACATGAATGTTTCTAATTGCTGAAGCAATGCAAGAAGGAGCAATCGCCCATCCAATCCGCCAACCTAAAATAATGCATGATAAAATCAATAAACTACTACAGCTAAATTTATTATAGATCTTCATAACTGAAGAGTATAGATCATTAAGGCAAAGAAAAGGACAATTAAAAACAAAGCATGACCCTATTTTAGGTAGCTTAAACAGTACCAGTTACACTGTATGTTTTTGACAGGGAAGATGTGATGATGGTCTGATGTTGCATTCCCGGAAATGTGGCAAGTGATATATGTCTTTCCTTGTCAAAAGTTATATGCTCGTATACCTACAGAAACATCAAACACAAAATGAAATTGCAGAAACTGGGAATGATAAATAAAACATAATGGGTTGGGAGAATACTAGTTTCTAGTGGAAATGAAGCAAGTACCAACGAATTTATTCCACACCTCATCTGTTACAGCTATAATGTTGTGCGTTTGGCAAGCTCTAGCAATAATCTCAAGCTCAGCCTTAGTGAAAACCTTTCCAGTAGGGTTGTGAGGACTGTACCATTTTTTTTTATCAGTACTATCAAATTTCAATGCAAAAAAAAGAGGAAATTAACAAAAAGGCATGACATCTTTCAAAATTGAGTGCATATATTTTTGCAAGCCCTTGTTGACTAAGAAGTAAAAACTACTGGCAGAAAATAAAGCTCTCCCATCAATTCCATCATACCTGTTTAGAACAATTGCTTTTGTCCTACTCGTAAAAGACTTAATGAGTTTCTCTTGATCCAGTGTCCAATGAGGAGGGTCAAGAGGCACGTAAACCTGTGACTTACATTTATTAATAAATAATAATTTTTTTAAAAAAAAGTTTGTCTGTGGCATGACAGCATAGATCAACCCAAGAATACAATATTTTGAAACTTACAGGTACTCCTCCAGCTAATGTAATACACACTTCATATGTCTCATAGACTGGATCAAGAAGTATGACTTCATCGCCCTGATTAATTACTAAGCAATTAAATAAAACAGGAAAGTTACTAATTTGGGCAAGTTAATTATTCCTTAAGAAACCATTGGAATCCAATAAAGAGCACTGTGAGACAATACTTGCAAACATAGTTGCTGCAAAAGCCTCAGATTGTCCACAGCAAACAACAATATCAGTGAGAGGGTCAACATCTAGGCCATGAATCTCTTTGGCTCTAAGCGCCACAACGTCACAAAGTCCTTGAACATGTCTGGAATAATATCGAACACTAATCAGCTTAGACTAACTAACAGCAAGTTATATTTTGCCTCTTTGTGAGTTTATTAACCGAAGATAATCCGTGACTCATAATTCGTAGTCTACAATGATAGAATGAAGGGAGAATAGACCTGTATTGATTGTAGTCGGAATTGATGGCAGAAATGGCAGCAGCTTTGAAGATAGCCGGGGCTGGGAAATCAGGGAAACCCTCGGCGAGGTTAATGGCGTTGCATTTTTCAGCGAGATAGGATAGCTGTTGAATAGGAGAGGATTTTAGGTTCTTTGCCGCCGAAGATAACTTCTCCTCCATGCCTGCTTTATCTACTCTACACCGTTCAAGGCAAGACCTAGAAACAGTTCGACAGATGAAGATAAATTGAACTGTGAATGCCAACAATAATTTTGGGATAAATGTTAAATAATTTCCACTAAGTCGCTAAAATACAATTTGATTATTGAATTGATTAAGTAGTGAATTAAACTAATGAGGACACAAAAGTTGTGCAATCATCGTGATTACACATTTACACGTTACCTCCGAAAGGCGCCAAATTTGCTTATGATTGTATAGTTCAGAATCCTTGTCCTTGTTCAGCTCCCATTGGCGAAGTCCGGCATAGCCAAGCGATAGTGAAGATCTTACTTTTCCGGCAACTGTCCACGGTGGCAGAGTTGAAACAAAAGACGGCGTATCGGCAATCGTCTTTGTGGCCATCATGACTTTTGCCGAGACCGCCAAGGAGCCAACCTTGTCGACGATGATTAGCATAGATTTCCCGTTATGTATCTAAATATCTAATGTCGTTACAAGTAGTTATACACTTTTTTTTTTTTTTTTTTGGGTCAAGGAGTGTTATAGTAAATAATAAAGTAAAGAATGAGTATTGTGAGACCGTCTCAAGAATATTTATATGTTAAATGGATCGAGTCATGATAGAAATGTAATACAGACTATTATGTTTAGAAAAAAAGTAATACTAAACGTGTACTTATATAAAAAGTGTAATACTTTTGAAAAAAAAAATATTTTAAATAAAAAATATAATATTAAGAGTTGAAAAGTTACCTATAATGAAAATTGCAATACTTATGTGGAAAAATGTAATACTTAGAAAAAAAGTCCGACCATCTCACAAATAAGATCCATGAGACGATCAGGGTCTCATAGGAGATTTTGCCTTAGTGAGTATTAAAATAATTCGTTAACTACAACAATTGTGACCGGATCCATCACAAAACTGGATTAATATCATGGAATGATGTTAAAATATTATTAAATTAAAAGAACCTAAAGCCCTTAAAATATCGTAAATGGGTTTAATTTATAAATAGAATAAAGAAATGAGGGAATAGAATGAGGAACAAGGACCCAACTAACAAGCCTAAACAAGGTGGACTAAGGGCCGACTGAAACAAGGTGAACTAAAGATAGACTGAATGATTCGTGTCAACCACTAAGACATATTGCACAATTGACTAGGATGAGAAATCAAGGTTATAATACTCTTGAGCCACACGTGTTTGCGGACAAATGTGTGGAACATAGTGTTTCATAATTCCCAACCACACGTGTATCTTGCCAAGTGTTAAGATTCTGTCAAACCGTCCCCACGCAGTACATCGCGAGACATGTCCATGGTCTCTGCCAACCACCCCCAGCTCGTAAGCCCCTTCACCGATCAAACCCCCCTAGTCGTCCGCCGTGGTAGGCCGGACCAAACACAAGCCATCTTACGCCGGTGCACAACCTAGCCGACCAGGAAAAAGCTAGAGGCCCTCACAGCACCGTGCTAAAATGCCAATCCACCACCCCCGGGTGGACTAAGAATCTAGATTAAGGGCGCCGATCGGGGCACCCATCGATCAAGTGGACCGCATTTTCCCTCCTTGATATTTTTCTCAAACTTTCTTCCATACTATGTTACCAAACGCACTCTGAGCTCTTAGCCCACCTCCATTTGCTTAAATAGACTCCACTCTGGCTAAACCCACTTCCAGTTGTCCAAAACGGATTCCCCTCTGACTAAACCCACCTCCACTTGCCTAAACAGACTGCTATTTTTTTTTTTGAAACAAGACTGCTATTTGGTGAAGCTAACATCCCCTTGCCTAAACGAACTCCCTTCTCCCAAGCTTTGCACTGCAACACTTTGTACTTTATGCTTTACAAAACGTTGGCCCACAAACTCCCCCCTCCCCCCATTCTCCCTTTCTCAACTTTACACTCGTCCCTGCAATCTTTGTGCTTTAGCCTCTAACTTTATTTCTTGATCCAATTTAAACCCCAAAAGATGCTCCAATTAATTCTGAAACCCATTACCCTCGAATATCCCCTCCCTAACCTAATTAACCTTGGGCCTATGCCCCATGGCGCCATCACGAGTCTATTACTTCTTCAAGTTGTCAACTAGAGGAAGTAGTAGACCCTAACTTCCACATCTCACCTCACGGCCCCCATATTGACAATCGAACTAGAGCTTTCCTACATCCTCACGATTGTTATTAGGCTATGCTCTCGAACTTAACCCAACCACTATCCAAATCTTTGAGCACTCTAAAACAAAACCCTCTCTATGCTTTCTCTATTCTTCTCCTTGTAATGTATTTCACCATGACCTTTATTCCACATTAAATGCTTCATGGGGAACTTTTGGACTTGACCCACCCCTATCGAGATTCACGAGCTGACATGTTCCTCTTTATATAGTTATAGGAATCTTGCATTCTAACTTGGGAAATAATTTAAACCCATATTACCGCTTTTTAATCTCGGGACGCGAGGCATCATAACTTTCCCTCCTTATGCCTTCACTATTTTTTCCCCCTTTTGAGCGTTTGGTAGCTAGTACCATTTCAACGCTCCTCCTCGAAACGCGGGGTGTCCTAGCTTTCTTCCTTATGCTTTCACTTTTTTTTCTTAGCCACTAGGTAGCTTGTATGCTTTTGGTCATTTTCCTCCTACATTTGAGCTTCCGATTTTTTTTTTTTCTTGAGGATTCTATTGGTTTCCCTCCACCCCAATACTAGTGAATTACTAGCCGCTTCACATTCTCCGCTACCCCTCGACATAGGTCTCCTACTTTCAGAGGAGATTCTAATGACGGTCCGGCGTCCCCTCTTTTCTGTACATTCCTTCTTGCAATTCTGTCCCAGTCAATGAAATTCATGAGTTCCCCCAGAATGAATCAGGAACTCAATTTCCCTTTTTAGAGTATGACATTCATCCGTATCATGGACATGCTTATTGTGAAAACGACAATATTTAGATTTATTGATCCACGACGCCTCCACAGTGGATGGGGGCCAGGGAAGGAGTTGCACCATGTTACATTCTTACACATAGGCTAAGACTTTGTTGGGCTACGTTGTCAAAAGGGCCAATGCTATTAGTTGGTACATCCTTGAGGACCTTGACGGCACGCTTAAGATTGATAGCTTGTCCCCCGAGACTTGCTTGTGCTCTTGGGACCTTTCTACAAGGTGATCAACCGTTTTTTTTTTTTTTTTTTTTTTTTTTTT
>CP025650.1:18880643-18993015 GCA_003576665.1 Ipomoea trifida
TTTTCTAGTTCCATACGATAATTTCTATATATAGACACACACAGATATATACATACACAAGTTGAGTTAAAAAAATAAACAAATAAATAAATACATATACACACATATATGCGTGTATGAAAAAAATTATTATATTATTTCAAAATCAATTCTAAATAAAAAGAGATAGAAGAACAAAACAGTATTGACCAATAATGAAATGAAAACAAACTCTATTTATAAAGTAAGTTGAAAAATACCTCTAAATAAGATTTAAAACTACCGGGAAAAATATAAAACTCAGATAGTCCCCATAAAATCTAGCCCTAATCACACATTTGTTGCTCCACAATTTTCCTCTTCACAACCGTCTTCTTCGATTCACCTCCCTCCGACCAGCTGTCCAGTCTCCGGTGCGGCATTTCCAAGTCCACGCGGCTTTATTATATCCAGTGACTCGGCATTGGAATGCTGCTAGTGCTGGCCACGGCGAACAATGATGTTTCTCAACGTATAAGCATCTTTGATCTATTCATTTATATTATTTTAGCTTTTCTCCACGGAATTAATCACGGAAATTTACTTGATGGAACAAATTAAAATGTTCTTTAATACTTACTGCAGGAAAACGAAGACTCTGATCAAAGTATTTCTGGTAAGATTAAGCTTGAGTAAAAAATGGAGTAAATTTTAGATAAAGTGATGCCTATCTCTTAACATTGATTTTGTTTCTTCTTTATTGATAATCAGAAGATGAAGATGTAGACTATAAATGGTCAACGGATATTGTTTCCTTAGGCAGTGCTTCTGAGGACAAGGTTGGTTATAAACATCATTGTTAATTTTGTTATGTCATAAATTTTCCACTAGCCCATGGATGCCAAATACTACTTTAGAAGTGGATAACTTCACATTGTTTATAATATGGAGTATATAATTGCAGTAAGACTAGTATGTTTTAAATTTTTAATTGATCTTTATTTTATTTTATTTTATTTTTATATATTTTCAACCCTTCTATGCATGAGGCAATTTGAGTATTGATGAACACAACACTTTCTCATTTATTAAGTTGACTAGAATCTTGACAAATAATCATGCTTATATGTGCTTCTTTCTGATCATATTTCTGCAGGGAAATATACAGATTCTTTCGCATCTTGAGACGCTAAAAGGTAATTTTCAGAACTGGCTCATCTACTTTATTCTTTAGCCGTATTCTCATTAGAGTTGTTCTTATCTTGGAGCACATCCTCATATATCTGGAAATTTAGCCGTATCTGTCATGTGCAGATGTTCACAACCTTGATTGCGCAACGAACGTTACCATTGAATGTCAACAGGTACAACTTGTTGACTGGAAAAAGATAATCTCTAACAGGCACAAATTGGTGATCTGAAAAGGATCCGTGGATTATAAAATATGTACTTGTACCTTGACTTATAAATAGTCCAAATATGCTGTCATTCCTGAATGAGAAGTTAAAGGGAAAAATGTACTCTTTTACTGAAATTGTTCCTGTTCATGGGAAAGAGCATAACTAGCACACCAATCTTATGATTGCTATCATGGTTTTGATCAGTGGAAGGAAAAATGCAAAGCTACTGGATCAGTTTAGTGTAGATGGATAATTCCAGTCATTATGTTATAGGTTGAATACATTTGTTATTACAGAGGCAAAAAAATATACGTATTGAAGATGATGTTGAGCATCCTGTTTTCAACAATGAGGATCATTTTGGTATGGCTTCTGGTTGCAATTCAGATGAGAAAATTGGCATCTTTCCTGTTTTGGAACAAATTTGCAGTTCTGAAGAGGAAATTATTTCTGAAGATGAGGTATGAAAGAGAACACTTCACTACCTGTTTTCAGTATTTAGTACTATGATAAATGACTATATTCCCTTTCATGTTCAAACTTTTCTAGAAGATTCTTGCTGGAAGTGTAAAATGCAAGAGGGAGGGCTCACCATCAAGAGCTAGTGGACATACTGAGGCAGCACTCTATTTAAATGAAAATTCTGGCTCTTCATCTGTGTGTGGTATCTCACCAAAACTAATGAATCCATCTAATGGTACTAGTTCCTTATGCTTATTTAACATTTGAGGACTGTATTTTTCATTTGTGCATATTGAAAATAGGTAAACATTATGATTCCTTCAATTTTTCATTTTCTCCCAAATGCAAAGCTGCCACTTTCAAGGATTGGCAATCTGCTTCTTAATGTACTTAATTTGTTCTTGAAGCAGATATTTCATTCAATTTCTAAGTTTATCCCTTTCATAAATGAGAGCTCATGGACGAAATTCAATGGAGAATTATAAAATTTTGTATATTAGACAGGGATTGTTGGGAAACTAGAACTACTAACCTTAGGTGATTAAGCTGAGGTTCATTGGCAAAATAGGAGAATTGTGTTATCCCCTGTACTCTACTCTAGGAGTGCTTTTCACTCTTTGATATTTTCTGGTTAACTTTTTTTGATATTTTCTAGCAACTCTGTTAGCTGATTTTTACAATAGGTCATGAACTAATGCAGGAAACCAGGGGAAAACCAAGCACAAATTTTTATTCCGTTTCAACAGAAAGAAGGAAGGCATTCCTTTTGTTGCCCATGATACCAATAAAAGTAACACGTCACTATCCCTGCTTCCACAAAATGTAGAATTAGACACAGCTCCATGTATGTTTGGGAAAAAGTTGACAGAGGACTTGTTGGATAATATGCAACAAAATGAAATAGAACTGATAGAGAATGATGCAGTGCCATCTGAAATAGCAGTTGAACACAAATCCAGTGAGCGTTCAATGGCTGAGCTTCTGGATTGTTTTCAGGAGAAGAGGGGTTTGCAGTTTGAGAATTCTATAAATGTTAGCTTGCGTCCTTCTTAACTTTCATTTCCTTGTATATAGTATTTGAAATTTTCAATATCATTGTTGTTATTGGATTTTCTCCAGCATAGTAATATAAAAGGAAGAAGGGTAAAGAATTTTCCAAAGAGAAATATATCAACACTGGGTGATAGGAATGTAATTGATGATGACATACCCGAAGCACTGGATAGTGAACCGCCAATGGATACTGAGGTAAAGTGTTACCTTTGGTAGTTTCTTCCTGGAAATTCTGTACAGTAAGTGATACTTAACTAAGTTCCTTCCAACTGTTGCTTCAGGAAATTCCTCAAGTTTTGAAATCTGTTGCCCCTGAGAGAACCATTGCTGACCAATTTCATGAAGCTCTAGGAAGTGCGTCTATGAATGATAGAAGACCATATATTTCAGTATCTGGGCAACATTGGTGAGTGCTTCAACTAGAGCCTGCAATTTATGTATATAGTTTGAGTGTTACTAACCTCCTTATAAGTTATTTGACATTTGAAATGCTTTTTCTTTTCTCAATGCAGTGGTGGGTTATTTGCAAACTTGCAACGGGTGATGTTGAGTGAGAAGGAAAGAGATATTAATTTCTTGAACCACTTGCAAATGGATACTGATTCGAATGGTAAATGGCACATGTTAATTTAATCAATGCATATCCATATCCTACTTTGATGTATTATGGTTTTTTTTTGTTTTTTTTTTTTTTAAATATATATTTATTTGCCTATTCTTAACTTCAGGTGAGAAAGTCTGTATTGATGTGAGGATTTTGTCAAGCTCTTTAGAGGCAAAGCTGACTATTTGTCATTGCACTTTCAAAGAAGACGACGAGGTATGAAGTGTACTTACCGAGGGGAAATCCTTCTGCAGTGCAATATGTATGATTGACAGTTAACATTATTTATTTATTTTTTCATTTATAATATCTGAAGAATTATTCAATGTACTTCTGCAGAGCTCTGACTTGCTAAATCATCCCAATTTGAAAAGGACTAAAGGAGGAAGTGTTTTAACTGTTATTTTTAGTTCAAGAGTATGTAATGATGTTGAGCTTGATAAAGGGAACCTCATCCGCATTTACCCTCCTTGGTAAGGGCTTTTTTGATCCCTTATTTTTATGAGTTTAGCTGATTTTAGTGCAGTGCAACCTTTGTCTTCACATTGGTCACTTCAAAATGTTTTTATTCTTGCGTCACATTTTAACAAATTGTGTTGTGTTTTGTATGCTGCTTCAAAAATTTTCTTGTGTAGGAAGGAGGTACATGCTAAAGAAAACGATGAGGTCATCATTTTATCTAGATATTTTTCAAGAATCAGCTCTGATGATATCATGTTTTAGTATGATAAAGAGTTAAGAACTTTAAGGTGATATCGAAGTTCCAAACTTTAATTTTTAACTGTGGAATATAAATTTTCCTAGAATGTACATTGTGGACTTGTGGTTGCACCCATTGGATGTGCCTAGTGCATTGGTTCGTAATATGCGTACAATATAAATCTATGAATTGTGAGTTTGGGATCGCGGACAATCTATGAAAGGAGAATAAATTTTAAAATTAGCTTCATAATTCATGCTAAGGCAATGACTCTATCAAGCTAAAATTGTTAGTCAAATTAGAAATAAATGATTAGAAATAAATGAAGTGATTGTTGTAAATATATATTATTGGCCATTATCCTATTTTCTTGTATCCTTTATTATATACAGTTTCCCCCCATGTTGTATGGACATATGTCAGTTAAGAATGAAAATTGGTGGAGCAGTTTTTCTGTATTCTCTGAGTTTTTTCTTTCCTTCCTTTTTCTCTGTATGGTTCTGAACCTAATATTTACACAAAGATACACCAGAATTTATACCAGTGATTTGATATTTCCTTCCAATTTGTTTTTTTTTTTTTTTGTTTTAAAAAAAAATTCCTTCTAAAATTAAGCTACTTGACTTTCTAGAAACTGAACATTCCCTAGGGGTGGTACGGGCAGACCCCGCTCACTACCGAACCGAAGAGCCTAAATTTGACCGGACATGAACCTTGGCTAAAAAGAAGCTTAATATTCCCCAGAGGTGGTACAGACCTAAGCCTCCTAATCATCGAACCGAAGTTCTTGGCCAAGCTGGAGCCTCGGCTAATAATGAGACGCAACGAAATAAAAAAATAAAAATAAAAAAATGAGGTTTGATTTCATCCCAAGGATGAAACAACCATACGAGGGAGGGTTTGGGTGGCTCTACAGTGTCCACACCACCCATGAGAAGATCCCTCATGGTTGGGGCTTCGAGTGGCGATAGCCTAAGACCGGTGAGAGCGAGGACTAGCAAGTGGTACTGGTTGATTGACACGTACGGTTTACGCAAGTGGGCCCAAACAACATATATGCCTAGAGCGAAAGGACCTGAGCAACGTACTTGGTCCAACTAAAGAAGTCCGAACGTCATACATGGTTCAATCAAAAGAGCTCAAGCAGTATACTTAGATTGTTTAGGGGAACCTAGACGGACGACATACATTGTGAAAATCAAAAGGACCTAGCCTGGGCGGACGACAAAGGCCTCAAGGTAAGTGGGATGTCAAGCCCAAGCTGGGCAACTCGTGCTAAGCCTAGGAGGGTGGTGGGGGGTTGACACCCGAACCCAAGCCACATTTCTCCTTCCCCTTTTGGGATTGGGTCCTTGGCTCGACCAGTAGGCGTCAGGGCCTAGCTAAGGCTCAGAGGAGGCGACCTTCGCTCTTTTTGAAGGTGACGATTGCTCTTCCAGATAAAAGTTCTACCTTCTGCAGGTCTTGAAAAACAAAGTTCTTAATACAAGAGATATACTTTTTAGTGAGTGAACCACTAAAATGCGACTACCACGATCTAATATAACACACATAGGAAACGATCGATGAACATACAAACAATTTGGTGCTTGAACATACAAATGAGGAAGAGGTTGGAGACCTATAGTTTATTCAGGAAAAGATTCACGGTCTGCATGAAATAAAAGCGCATCTGGTGTAGTGGTATCATAGTACCCTCCCACGGTACTGACCAGGGTTCGATTCCCTGGATGCGCAATTCTTGCTTTTTCACGAGAAAATCTTCCCCACAACAGAAAAAGTGGAGGTCTGGTTTGAAGTAAAGGCCGGCAGCATCAGGAAACAAACTGAATATGCAACATATGATTCATGACCAAACACGTTTTTTCATATGCCCATTTTCAATATGCAATGCATGATTCATGACCAAGCAGAGTGATAGAGATGATTGTGTTATTAAAGCAATTATGTAGATTTGACAATTCGTTAACGGGACGACACGATAACGACACGGACACATACAATAAGACTAAACACAGACATGATTCATGACCAAGCAGAGTGATAATTCTCGGTTTGTCAGAGATGATTGTGTTATTAAAGCAATTATGTAGACCTGGCAATTCGTGTATACGAGTTCGTTAACGGGTCGACACGTACGATAATGACATGAACACGATAAGGCTAAACACGGACACAACACGTTTAGTTAATGAGTTCAAATTTTTAACATGAACACGAATTTTTAACGAGTTAAACGGGTTAACACGATAGACATGTTTTGTTAATAGGTTTTGGGTCGTGTCGATAGAAATAACAAGAAACCCGTTTAACCCCGCTAAACCTATTAATATATTAAAAAACTAAAATTTAAAGTTAAGTTATATAAAAAAGAAATGAAGCCTACAATTCAATCCATCAAACAAACTAAAAAAAATTAAATTTATAAGATTCATAAAATGATAAAATAACATCCGAAAATCATAATTAAAGAAGTCCATACTAGTTTTTAGAATAAAATTGAACACAATAAAAATTCAAATTTCAAATTGTTTGAACATCAATAATTGGTGTAGGATCTTGGCCTAATGTAGTAAATTCATAATTAGTCATGTTCATGATATCTTTTGTAATCTCATTCATGACAATGATTCTCACCTAAATGACAATGATTCTTAGACTGTCACCTATACATCTTAATACCAAAAATGAAATTAACTAGTTTCATTCAAAGGCATGTTTCATTCCCCCTGCTGAAAATGAAACCATTCCCATTGTGGATATGATAATGGAAACACAATTAAGTGAGTCCTACTGAAAATGAAATCCATTCCCATTGTGGATAATGGAAAACAAATTTGGGGTGTGTTTGGTTCATGGCTTAACACATTAGGAATGTAAATCAAAATCATAGTTAATGTTTGATTGACAACTTTTTAAAACACAACTATGACGTTGAATATGTTAATTGTATTCCTCGTTCTATTTCTTCTATTGCCCGTTTATACATTTTGTAAGTTTAATATATTTTGGTTTGGTGGTTTAAAAAAAAACCATGAAATTTGATTACTCATTCAATTAAAAATATCATCTCCTAATTAAAAAGGGGTATCATTCCATCTTATTGGTAATCTAATTTAGATGTCATTATATTAGGATAAATTTGCCTTGATTTTTTACTTTTGTATTTTTAAAACTTTTATTTCCATTATAGGGTCATACACAACCAAACATCAATATTGATAATAATTTCAATTTCATTATACTACTAAACATGCAAAATACTTTTATCAAGTATTTGATTCACATTGATTACTACGTGGGAAAGAAACACACCCTTGGTATTATTTCATAGTGATCTCAAGAAAGAACGGGTGATTGGAAAGGTCTTATAAGCTTTTAGGAGGTGTTTGGTTGGGTGTAGTTTGGGAGGAATTGGAATTCATTGAATTGTAATTCAATGAATCCTCAAATTACATTGTTTGGTTGGAGGGAATTGCAATTCCGCGGAATTGCAATTCCCTCCAAATGATGAATTGCAATTCATGGGGTGTACCCCATGAATTGCAATTCAATGGAGAGGAGGGGCATTTTTGTTGGTGTAAAGACAATTTTGCCCCTCGTCCCATACCCTTTGTTTTTTTTTTTTTAATTTTATAAATTTAAAAGAATTATTATTATTAATAATATTATTATTATTTTGAAAGATTATTATTATTATTATTTAAAGAATTATTATTATTTTGAAAGATTATTATTATTATTATTATTATTATTATTATTATTATTTAAAGAATTATTATTATTTTGAAAGATTATTATTATTATTACTCTACTACTACTACAACTACAACGCATACTACAACATAAGGGTATTTTAGTCATTTTATCATTTCTTACTTTTCAATTCCCTGTACTCCCTGTACTCCTATTCTTGCATACCAAACACTGTAATTGCAATTCCTACCTTATTCATTGAATTGCAATTCCACCGAATTACAATTCTTTTCCCCCCTAATTCTCTCGTCCCAACCAAACGCCTGTTAATTTAGTAACGTTTTCAAGTAATGGTACGGTTTGCGTGACACAAGAGCGCATCTGGTGTAGTGGTATCATAGTACCCTCCCACGGTACTGACCAGGGTTCGATTCCCTGGATGCGCACGATTGTTTCTTGTGTTTTCCCACACGCTTTTGTTTATGTATGGTATATGAGCCTGTGTCCGTTTTGGCTGAAGAGTTTCTTTACTTTTCATTAAAAAAAGAAAAAGTTGAGGTCTTGTTTAAGGTATAGGCAGCATCGATCAGAACACAAACTGAATATAATTCATGACCAAACACGTTTTTTCATATGTCCATTTTCCATATGCTCTTTAATTTGCTTCAATTCTCTTTTACCCAATTTTTGTGTTCTATAAAATGCACCATCATCCCATGCAACCTTTGTTCTCTAAGCAAGGAGAAAAAAGAAGTTAGAAAAGAAGTTAAAATTATGCAATAATCTGAATTGTAAAGAAAATTATTGAATAAGTTGGGCCTAGCTTTCTTGGCAAATTATTGCATGGACCACAAATAAAAAGTACATCATTTTTATACTGAAGGTACATTATTTTTGTACTGTAGGTACATTATTTGATAGTATATATCAAATAATGTACCTTTAGTACAAAAATAATGTACCCTAAAATAATGTACCTACAGTATAAAAATAATGCACCTTCAGTACAAAAATAATGTACTTTTTATTTTTGGTCCACACAGCTGTGTGGACCATGATCCATGCAATAATGATTGAGCTTTCTTCCCGTCATACTAAAGAGGCATTTGATTGCAACATTTTGCATTTGCAATAAGGCTGTACACTTAGGGTCCGTTTGGAAAGCAGTAAAATGACTTCTGGAAAATGTTTTCTGGAAAATGAGTCATTTTCCGGAAAACAGTTGATTTTCCAGTGTTTGGATGTATTATGTAAAACTGTCTTTGTGTGTTTGGTTCGTTTTCTGGAAAATGAGCAGGAAAATGAACAAAATTGTATGTTTCAACATTTTTTACGAACAATTTACATAACATATAAAATTAATGTTTTTTTTTCCAAATCTAATTTTTTTTTTCCAAATTTAATTTTTTTGTGGTTTCCTAAGGAAACGGAAACCAGAACTGGTTCGTTTGCAGCACCGGTGCGGAAATCCGGTGCGGAATTTCCGCACCGGTGCGGAGCTCTGGTTTCCGCATCTGTGCGGAAACCAGAACAAACGAACAGGTTTGGTTCGTTTGTTCTGGTTTTCTGGTTTCCGCATCGGATCGGAAACCAGAATGTTCTGGTTTCCGCACCGATCGGAAACCAGAACTGGTTTCCAGTTCGAACTGCTTTCCAGCAGTTCGAACTGGAAACTTCCTCGCCCATATGTGTGTATCGGACAGCCGGAAAATATTTGTGTATCTTGAAATTTGGGTTTGTTGATGGAGAAGAAGATGGAGATTTGTTGATGGAGCTTTGGGGTTGGTGTTGATGGAGTGGATGAAGCTTTGGAAGATGTTGTGCTGTGTGAAAGAGGAAGGAGTAGTGGTGTGAATGAGATGTAAAATGACTTCCCCCAAACAAGAGGCCTTTTACATTGATCAAAGGGTCATTTTACATTGACCATCATTTTACATGGGTTGCCAAACACTGAAAACCCGGAAAACGATTTCCAGAAATCATTTTCCGGGTTTCCAAACACACCCTTAATTAAGTGAGCCCTACTGAAAATGAAATGCATTCCCATTGCAAAGGGATAATGGAAAGCAAATTTGGTATTATCTCCAGAAAGAACTGGTGATTAGAAAGGAATCAAAAAATCTGTAGTGATCAAATTTAG
Source organism: Ipomoea trifida (assembly GCA_003576665.1). Taxonomy (NCBI): domain Eukaryota; kingdom Viridiplantae; phylum Streptophyta; class Magnoliopsida; order Solanales; family Convolvulaceae; genus Ipomoea; species Ipomoea trifida. The sequence goes on from CP025650.1 coordinate 18,890,657, forward strand.
TAGGCTAAAGTGCCATCCCGCACCATGAACCATAAGCCATTTGTCATGCCGCACCCTGGACTTTCATAAGTGACTATTCGAGGCACAAACCATAAAATTTTGTTCGTCTAGACTTTTTTATAGGTTACCTTCAAGTTACTGGTGATAACTTGCTGATGTGGAGCTGATATCTTATTGACATGTTTTGGTTTGCAAACATGGCAGCCATTTCATCACTTTAATTCAAATTCCCTCAAAATAAACTCAAAATCTACATTTATTCTCTAGACTGAATCCAAACTCTAACTCGCTCAAATCGCTCAAAATACTCAAAATCATACATTCAGGGCGGCTGAGTCAGGTGGTGTTAAGGCGCTGGCGCGCTGCCGTCATGGTGGTCGGCGGCAGGCGGCGTTCTGGCAACCGGAGTGTCGCCGGATTACGGAAATTATATAAAATCTTTAAAATTAATCAGAAGGTGCAGAATTCGCCTATGGAGATTACGGTTGCAGAAAAAATATCAAAAGAGATTCCGTCGAAGATGTAAATGTTCAAAATCAGATTATAAAACAATTAGTAGCTCATGACAATCGACAGAACTAAACATTGTAATTAGAATCATAAATTCATAACAAAGCATTAGGAATTGCAACTGAAGTTTAAATTGAAAGAAAAGTGACGGGTCACATTTCACCGAGCAAATACAGATTTTTCAACAACAAAGCAGATTTTTCAACAACAAAGCAAATTAAGAAAGGAACCAGAGCTCGCTGCCCAGAAAATTTGCTTCCGAGTTCGCTACCAGAAGTTGTCGCCGCCGACCAAAATCTTTGTCGCTGGACGCCGAACCGCCTATAGCAGAATCGACTGTCTGGAAAATTGCCCAAGCTGTAGACTCTGCCACCGCCAGGGCGGAACAACGCCGCCGGAAAAAGCGTTCACTTGCGCCTTGGAAATTCACGGAGAATACGCAGAAATTTCGTACATTTTGGAAATGATTCCTGAGGTGCAGGTTGTTAATCTGAGAGGGAAAACGACGGAGAATACACAAAATATTGTAGAGAAATCAATGATTGCTGAGACGGAATCTGGAAATTTCCTAGAAAATGCTAAACTTGTTTCAGAACAGGGGAGAGGCCGTTGATGGATGAAATTAGGACTAAGTTCAAGAAGATGTCGAAGGGTGAGGAATTGGAGGCCGACGGTGGAAGAGAGACCGGTGGATGATAGGGATAGTGTAGAGGTGGTGGTCGACGGCGAGGGTGGGAGGTTATCCGGAGCTGTCGGCAACGTATGTTTCAGCAGAGGCGTGACGTAGTAGAAGAATTAGGGATTGAATTTTGGATTAATTAAAAAACAACCCAATACTTTTCAAAAATTTCAATTTAGGAGGAATTGATAATAAAAAAAAAAAAAAAAAAAAAAGAAGCTTCACATTAGATAATACCGGCGCCATGTCAGCAACGAAACCGGGAAACCTATAAAAAAGTCTAGACGAACAAAATTTTATGGTTTGTGCCTCGAATAGTCACTTATGAAAGTCCAGGGTGCGACATGACAAATGGCTTATGGTTCATGGTGCGGGATGGCACTTTAGCCAATTTAGTAACCATTTTCAAATAATGGTACGGTTAGCATGATACAGGAGCGCATCTGGTGTAGTGGTATCATAGTACCCTCCCACGGTACTGACCGGGGTTCAATTCCCCGGATGCGCAGTGTGGCTTCTCGTGTTCTTTTCCACGAGAAGAATTTCTACACACGCATCTGTATATGAGCCTGTGTCCTTTTTGGCTGAAGAGTTTCTTTACTTTTCATTAAAAATAGAAAAAGTTGAGGTCTGGTTTAAGGTATAGGCAGCACCAGAAAAAAAAACTGATGAATATGCATGCATATATAATTCATGACCAAACACGTTTTTTTTTTCATATGCCCACTATTTTCCATATATGCACTTTAATTTGCTTCAATTCTCTTTTGCCCAATTTTTGTGTTCTATAAAATGCACCATCATCCAATGCAACTTTTGTTCTCTAAGCAAGGAGAAAAAAGAAGTTAGAAAAGAAAAATAGTTGGTAAAGAGTAGCTGTAAGAAATGAAGTCGCATCATCAATTCTCATCAGGTGATGATAACTCGCTGATTCAAGAAACAAAAGGATCAATGAAAGAGAAGCTACGAGCAGCTATTTTTGAAAAAATTAATGAGTTTAACTTTTCTAAAAATACTAAAAATTGCAAATCCAAGTCTCCTGCTCCTGCTCATCATCTTGAACATCCTATTAGAATTATGATGTTCTTGGGTTCCTCCATCCACACTTGAGATCTTTTTTCTTTTTTTCTTTTTTTAAAGTAAGATAGCATTAGCAAATACTCCGTACTTGCATTGGTAGACACATGGTAAACTGTTTTAATTTATTGGTATGTTGTAGAAAGTATTATTATTGGATGTGCTCACTTACTATGGAAGTTAATTAAATGCAAATTTTGTGAACTTTTATTGAATGCCCTTTAAATTTAAAATGTTTACTATTTCAAATGGATTTCTATTATATGTATTCTCAAATTTTATTCCCTTATTTTTATTCCATGATGTGGTAAACAATGATAGGATATTTCCACCATGTGAATCCCAAAAAAACTGTCTACATCATGAATTTGTGAGAGGGAATAGAATGAAGTTGGGAGTAAAAAATGAAGTCTATATATATAGTGTTTATCTCTCAAATGAGTACTCCAGGAATAAAAATGGTAGGAGGGATTCAAGATAGATCAAAGAGAGGAAAGAAGATAGATTAAGGAGATAGGGAGAGAATAGTGAGTGACTGGCAAAGTTAAAAAAAAAAAAAACAAAATTAAAAGAAAGAGTTAATGTCTGTAATGGTCCTCTGAATATTGCGATTTTACTAGTTGTGTCCTAAATTTTTAAATTGATCATAAATGGATGTCTTAGTTTCAAAAAGTAACCAACCTTAGCTTTCATGGCCTGCCGTTAGTTAATCCGTGATATGGGCATTAAAATGGATGGCAAATCAGCAAGACACCAATGTGTGCAATCTCCTTTGAATATGTTGTAATTAATTAACCTGCTGGGTGTCCATCTATTCTGTATCTTGTGAGTGTCTATATATCTAGTAAATACACATATATGTTTTGGTATCTGTCTCACAATATAATTTTCCGTAGCTTGTTATGTTTGTGATCGATGATGGAGCTGTTGAAATAATTATTGTTTCATTCTCACAGTTTGTCACTGTTGGGGAATTGGCTTCCCCCATTCTGCTTCCACTATTGTTTTTAACACACTAGAGTCATGCTAAAGAAGAAAAAAAACTTAAAAAGACAAATTTGCACTTCATTTTAATGCCCGCGTTTAAAGTCTATTTATTATATGTCTTTTTCGTTCAAAGCCTCGGGTGGGTAGTCGTGCTCTGGGACATTACTACCACGATGATTATTGACCCGAGCCCAAAGAAAGAAAAGAACGGACTAAAGCAAGGAGTTCATTAGCCATCATATCATATACACATGAAATGCACAATTACTTCATAGTGTTTGCTCTACGCCTAGTTAATTTCGGATGGTGATGACTAGAATTTATGAACCATCGATGCGCACTATATTCTTCTACATTGATGATATTACCCTCTTTAACAAATCTTTTGAGGAATATCTTAAAATGATACATTAGTTCTTGCAAATCTGTTAGAAGTATGGAAATCATGTTATCAGAAAATTAAACAAGATGTTGTTGAAAAGGAAAACGTTTCAATAAGCAAAATTAAAGGCCAGGGAAAGTTGTAAAGAAAAAGTGACATTACTAGTGTGAAAATATTATCTTTCAATACAGGAGACTCGATCTTATATATGATCTTATCTCTTTAGAATCTTATCGTCAGAATATCTTTTTTTTTTCCTTACAGATTAGGAATAGGTTGATTATATAATCAAGATATGATCTTAATTTCATGAGCTATATATACTCTTAAACTTCAAAAAGGTGTTCATAAATTACAGTGTCATGCATGTCTAATTGTTGCCTAGGAGAGTTGGGTCTTTACCTTCTATGATCATATTCTGTAATTCAAGAGTCTATACATCATTTCTCCAAACAATTAGCTAGGACCCTTGTCTAGCCATAGTAGAAGTACAGTCATTAATTAAAAACAATTTGCACAACTGTTCTCCAGATTTGATCCAAACTTGTTGATTGCTTGTCTAGCCATTACCTATTGACCTTTTGACATGAATATCCCTGGCCTGGTAGTGGAAATGCTCTAGTGATTTGCAAAACGTTTCGAATACAACGTTGAATGGGAAAGCTACAAAAAGAATGGGACCCAACCACCTGGCGGAAAAGAAAACGTTTCACAAATATGACTACTGGCCAAATCAGAGGTGCAATATTCACGTCATTGGAGAATATATATATACAACAACAATAATGAGTTGTTTGGTTGGATGTAATTACAATTCAATTACAACACAATTCTTTGGTCACTCAAATTACAGTGTTTTGTTGGAGGGAATTGCAATTCTCTCATTTTGTTGAATTGCAATTCATACTCTCCCCATATGAATTGCAATTTAATGGGGAAAGGAAACGGAAAATGGAAAAAAAAATAATTTACCATTAATTATTATTTGTATTAGGAAAAATGCTCAAATAAGTTCTTAAGCATTACCTGAAAAGTCAATTAGATACTTAAACTTTTAAAAAGTCCAATTACGCCCTTTAACATATTATATTGAGTCAATAAAATTCAAGAACCGGTAAATGGCTAGTTATTACAGATCATATTGGTTCCGACAAAAATTCGACATCGTCGGCCGATCGCCTTCTATGGTAGATGGCGACCAGCGACGGTTGAATCGTAGCTGAATTTGCCCCGAAAATCATGTCGGAACTGAAATGACCTCAATTAAAGTATTACTTTTACGATCACTAATTTTCTTTCCATTAGAAAGGGCGGGGTGAGTGGGTTCATTCCATGTCCAATTCGATAAGCACTGTACGTACTATTGCTTTGATTTGCTGTACTAGTGGAATCAACAAAAATATTTCATCACATCTATCTTTTGACGTACGGTAGCTAGGTGCTAGGCTGAGCTAAGCTAGCTCTAAAGAGCAAGAGAGGTTTGATTACAACGAACGTGCAGTGGGTCAATAAAAAGCATGACAATAATTTAGATATGATGGAGAAAATTAACTTGCGTTCGAATCAATTAGCCCCAATAAATAGAGGAAAGACAAAAAACGTGTATATCACGGAGATAAATTTGTATTAATAGGCGATAAAATGATTACAAAGGGTATGTCAAGCTATTACAAGTGTTTTTCAGATGTCCATGTAAGACAAAGGACCGCCCTTTTATACTTAACCGCTCCCCGCGAATTGAAAAGGAAGGTTAGTTATAACAACTTGGACCGCGCCCAACCGGACACCCCCTGGTCGAGCACCCCCCAAGCACCACTATCCAAGCCTCCGAGCCCCCTAGGACCCGGTCGAGCCCCTCGGGGCCTTAACCAAGCCCCCCAGGCCTCGGTTGAGCCCCTTGGGTCTTGGCCGAGCCCCCCAAGGGCTCGTTCTTGACCTTAGGGTGGGGCCTTTGGGGCCACGACACAATGAACATGGGCCCCCGGGTCGAGCAGGCCCCGAGTCCCTCAACATCACCCTTGATTAGTTGCCTCGGGTCCGTGCTCCCACGATCCGGTTCATAATATATCCATCAAGATTTATCGTAAGGATGCATGTGTACGGTGGTTTAATTTATTGGAGGAGGAATTGACGGTATAATTGGTTAAATTGAAACGGCCGTGTATAATTAAAGTGGTGACAACAATTTATAATTTGAAGAGTATAAATCTGAAGATGAAGGATAGATTGGCCGGGTTCAACGTTTTGGGGGATTTTCGTGGTTTGTACGGGGCTGATATGCCTTAGAGAGATGAAATTATTTTTTTGGGTTTGTTTTTATTCATAATTTACCATCCAAAAATTAACTGAGTTGCTGGTAAGAGCAAAATACTAAATTAGTTTTTGTCTAATGAGAAAAAAAAAAAAAGAGATGGTTGTGTCTGGCCAACTCGAGTGTCCAGCAGACGCATTAGAGTGGTCACTGGTGTAAAGGAGTAATGTAGATTAGTTCACGTTGTTTAGTTTTATTTGTGTGGTTAGGCTTTAATTTGTCTGACTTTGTTAGAATTAGTCTCCATATTATTAGCTTAGAAGCTGTTGTATGCAGGCTATTTAAGTTGTCTTCTTTCCCATAACAAATCATTCACTTACTATCTCTATATGGTATTCAGAGCCTTACTCTAAGGAGCAATTTTTTTTTTTTTACTGGTTGGTGACCACTAGGACTTCTAATACACTTTCGAGTAAGAGATATTGAGTGCGCAATTGCGCATATACCTACTTAATACATATCATCGAATGTATTTTATAGTTTAGTTTGATGATGCACCCAACAATTATATGTGATACATTTTGAAGTTTGAGTTATTTATAAAATTATCACTGTGTTTTTTCACTTTTACCAATACTTTAGATTTTCTCAAATGGAATGGACGGGTAGAATGAGTTTTTAATTCTCTCTTGCACGGTGTTCACTTTAGCGTGCCTATGTATATTTCTTTAGAATCTCTGATTGACTAAAATAAAAATCTTGAAAATTAAAGCATAGAAATTCAACTCAAATCTTTTCTAGCTGATCATCTTCCACGTTGCGTCTCATCAACTCTGATCTGTTAATTGGTTCCTCAACTACAATGCATGTTTGTGTATAGTGAAATTACTGTGGCAGATTTCCGGGAAAATATGATGTAATCAATAGGACGGGACAATGTGATCTAATGAGATAGATAAGGTTATCAATGACATTTTGAAGTACAAAAGAGGATATATATGATGTTTTGGTTGAAAACATGATGCCTAGTACACAAACATGGAATGTAAAATCACATTGAATATTATATTATTTAACTAGTATTTTCCATGCGTCATACTCAAATAAATATATTTCTTTTATATAGAAAAGGCAAAAATATTCTAATAGTTAACGGTAGGCTAACGGTTTTATTAACAGAGGATCAAAAATGATCATGCCACAATATATAAAACTATGACTAATATAGGATGTTTTGAAAAAAAAAAAAACAAGAACTAAAAGTGGAACGACACCTATAAATCTAGAATCAAAAATGGAATTAACTCAATTTTTAAATACCAATAATGAGAAGGATTTTTTATTTGTAACATTGTGACTTCTCTCTTTTTTTTTTCTTTTTTTTTTTTAATATTAATAGTGAGATGACTGATTTATAATGTGTTTCCATTCAAACTATTTTATCAAATTAATTATGTTTTATATTTTATTTTAATTTTTTTATCTTGATGTATTTTGATTTTTCATCACGTACTAGTCAACAATATTTATGACCCTGTAGTATCTAAGTTTTTCATTTTTTTTTCTCAAAATATCTTGTTAGTTTTAATCTTTCGCCCCTACTGGAAAAGATTTCTAGATCTGCCCTTGATTACGCCACCCCTACTCTAGACCTATGAGGAGGTAAATCTAGACGATATAATTTCGAGATGCAACACCAAACTGAACACTATGCGCACAAAGAGCTCAACCTAAACCTCCCATATTCGTGGCAGAAATCAAACCTCTCACCCTGTAACGAAAAGTAAGTCTTATTAAGTAAAACTTTTTTATCTACTATACATGTTCAGAAACTATTTCATTGATTTAAAAAATTATTAGGCTTTAAAAGATTCATATCTCAGAGAAATTTATAACTTTATTGCCAGAATACTCTTTAAATTATTTCATTTAAATAATTTCTAAAATCGTAATAAATATATTTTTCTAAAGTAGTAGGGTCCTAAGAGGATGAATATTACTGGACGAAGTTCCTTTTAGTGTTGGGCCAAGAACATATTACAATGTGTTGTTTAATTTCCAATAATCTTATGCCTTTTGAAGTTGTCGTAGTACGGAGAGTACAGCCAAACTAAGGTATAATGGAAGACACCATGATATGGATGACGCACGCGGTGGGTGCTCCACCCACACACCGGCGCTCCACCACCACCACCAAAGTCAATAAATATAATATTCGTCCGAGACTTAGCATAGTGGTTCGTCACCTGATTTGATGTCACGATTGAAGATGACAGTGTTAAGATTAAATCTCACTGAAAACATTGTTAGGAATATAATCCTACGAAAAATGAATATTTTCACAAAAAGTTAACAAGCACAAGGAAAAACAAAAATGTATAGGATTAGTATGAGTCGAGCAAAACAATTTTTCATTAAAACCTTATTTGCTACCTCCCAGCAAAGATTTTAGGAGCATTGTAGCCTAGGTTTGCAGGATAAACAGTAATACATTTTAATCGTGGTTGAAAAAATCATTAGGCGCTCAGGGGCTCCTAGACGGTGATTAATCGGTGCCTAGGCGCCCGTGTATTTTTATTTTAGTTTTTATTTTTTAAAATTTTGTTTAAATTTTTTAAGACTTGATAATTATAAAATATTTAATACTTTAATAGTTAATACTAAAATAATATTATTAACATAAAAAACATCTAGAGTTTGAACAATTTAAGGTTATTTTGCTCAAAACGATATTGTTTTGAGTGAAATAACTCATTTTAAAAAGAACAGAACAATAGTTAATTAATCGGCCGACTAGGCGGCCTAGTCGATGCCTTGGAGGCCTAATCGGCACCTAGGAGGCCTAGGCGGTCAGTGCCGAGGCGGTTGTCGACCAACCGCCTAGACCTGATATGCTAGGCGGCCCGCCAGTGCCTAATGCCTAGGCGCCGATTAATTGGTGCCTAGGCGGGATTTTTGCAACACTGATTTTAATGTTTGAGCACTCAATAAACAGTTAAACACAGCGAACTAGAATTAGGATGAAAACAAAATTTTGAGGAGTCTCCCAGCGTTGTAGCCTAAGTTTTCCAGGATGATTTAATGTTTGAGCACTCAAACAGTTAAACCTAGCGAACTAGAACACGAGCACTAGGAGATTGAAAAAAATTTCGAGAGCAAAAGCTAGCATTTTTTAGTGTGTAAACAGTATCCAAAGTGGTTCGAAAATTGTAGTGTGAGAGTGATTCGAATCGTGGATGGTTTTAAAATGCCCCACTGGAATTCAAACCTATGATCTCCTATTTGGGAGAGTCAGAATTATGTCGCTTGACCACAAGATCTTTGACAGAGTTAATGTAATTTTTAGGGGGTTCCCACCAACATGATTAAAAAAAAAGAAGTAAAAATTATGGGGAATATTATAATTTCTTACATAAAAATATTATATTCTAAAAATAAAAAATACATATTCAATCATTTACATAACATATGAAAAATTATAATTTATAAATATGCCTTTGTCACGTCCCTCTTTATTTACACAATGTAGTATTTTATGTTTGAAATTATATAAGAAAAAATTATAGGAAAAAAAATAGTAAATTCTCGTAATGATTTGCTTTCTCCTCGAGTCCTCGTCAACACCAATTAATTAATTACCTTAAGAGGCAGAACCATTAATCTTGCACTCTCACAATTGCCTTGCCTACAATTAACCATACAAATTAATGAGTATTAGAAAGTATAGCAACTTAGGAAATTAAAAAAAATAATAATAATAATAAATTCTCGTAATGATTTGCTTTCACCTCGAGTCCTCGTCAATACCAATTAATTAATTACCTTAAGAGGCAGAACCATTAATCTTGCACTCTCACAATTGCCTTGCCTACAATTAACAATACAAATTAATGAGTAGAAAGTATAGCAACTTTTGCCCTGTGGCACCAGTCTTCTTGTCCAGCACATGCATCCTTGTTTCATGACTTTCATCTATTTTGTGTAGCCTGCAAGAGAGCTAGCCTTATCAGCTATCACTATCATTAACTAGTAAATTACACGTGTGATGCATGGATAAATTTTTTTTATTATATATTTAGATAATAAAATTAAAGATAAAATTATAACAATTAAAGTATCACTCAATTAATTGAATATTAATTGAATAATACATGACTCGTTTGTCTGTAAATATCTTGAAAAAATTGATATCAAATATGATTTATGTAATTATATTATTATTAAAATAAATATGAGAAAAAAGGACAAATAATTTTAATTGTAATTATTATATATCTTCTCTTATTTATATAAACAAATAAATTTAAATATATAAATATAATTAAAAAAATTAACAAGGCTGACTCGTTTGAGTTAACTTGGCTAACTCTGCCGAGTTGGGCGAGTTAACTGAGCCAAATTCGATCGAGTCGGCCGCCAACTCGACCTAGTCGGCTGAGTTAGGCGCTAGGCGGCCGCCTAAGGAGAAATTAGCCTCGGTCTAGGGGTGCCTAGTGCCTAGACACCGCCTAGGTGGGGGAATTATTTTTGCAAATGTGCTTACAATAATTAGATCACTACATAAAAATTAAGAACAATAAAAGTGTTGAGTATTATAAATCTAAAGTGATGACGACATTTTTGTAAATTTAATAATAATTTTATTTTCATTATATAAAAATGTCACTATCTCTTTAATTTTTATTTGTAATAGTCATATTTATTATACAACATTATAGAATTTTTAAAGCTATGTGTTTATTGCATATTGCGAACTACAATAATGTCCCTAGCTACTACAAGTCTACAAGAATGTTTTAATATTTGGCATGAATTTTCGCTCTTTGCGCGTATAAAATGCTAGTATTCTAATAAGGTTACGTTACGTTATCTATTCCGGTCCCTCTTTATACGATTATTATTCCTAATATTTTTAGGTGTTCTTCATTAATTAATACAGAGTATATTATAAAGAAAATGACACTTTTCATTCTAGAATTATTAAAACAAAAAAAATAGCACGTTTCATCATCAGTCAATTATATCATCACTACTTTTAATTCGTCTTTCAATTGTATGCAAAGAGACCTTTTTGTCTCTAAGTTTGTTAGGATTGGATTAAAAAGTCAGTTTGTAAATAATTAAGGTACAACAGACTATTTCATAGACAATTAGGAATTGACAAGTGACAATGATATAAAACGAAAAGTATAAATTTTACTATACTATATATATATATATTTATCCTTTCAAAAGAAAAAACCTAATCTCATAATAAAATAACCAATCACTTTCATACCAAACATGAAAGTATTGTGTATTATTAGAAACCATTACTAATATTATTATTATTATTTTTTTAATACTATTGACTTTGTTACAGTGTAAGTATTTGTGCATACATACTTACTAATATTACTTAGTACATACAATCATGTATGATATACATATTGTGCCGACTTTCAATACCAATCGTTGATCGTATATAAAAGTTTTCTTAGTTTTCAATTAAAAAGTAAAGATAATTACTTTAAAAATATTACTTGTTAAGCAAAAAGTTATAGGTTTTGCAAGATACAAGACATGACTATGAGATCAGAGAAAGAATATGGCCTATGAAATTAAAATAATATAATTAAGATTTTATCACTTATTTTTTAAGATTTGTCTAATGTACTAAGATACATGAGACTGCCTTATACAAGACCAGATAAGTATCAATCGTTTATTATACTTACAATCATGGTTGCAGTAGGCATTAGGCGATAGTCGGGCGGCAGACTAGCGCCTAGCGCCTAAGCGGTCTAGGCGGGCAGGCGGCGCCTAGGCAGTACCTAGGCGGCGACATATAAAAACAAAAAAATAATGCATGTGTGTGGGTGTATGTCATATGTTATATATATATATATATATATATATATATATATATCTTCTCTTATTTATATAAACAAATAAATTTAAATATATAAATATAATTAAAAAATTAACAAGGCTGACTCGCTCGAGTTAACTTGGCTAACTCTACCGAGTTGGGCGAGTTAACTCAGCCAAATTCGATCGAGTTGGCCGCCAACTCGATCTAGTCGGCTGAGTTAGGCGCTAGGCGGCCGCCTAAGGAGAAATTAGCCTTGGTCTAGGGGCGCCTAGCACCTAGACACCACCTAGGTGGGGGAATTTTTGCAACCGTGCTTACAATAATTAGATTACTACATAAAAATTAAGAACAATAAAAGTGTTGACTATTATAAATCTAAAGTGATGACGACATTTTTGTAAATTTAATAATAATTTTATTTTCATTATATAAAAATGTCACTATCTCTTTAATTTTTATTTGTAATCGTCATATTTATTATACAACATTATAGAATTTTTAAAGCTATGTGTTTATTGCATATTGCGAACTACAATAATTTCCCTAGCTACTACAAGTCTACAAGAATGAATATAAAAGACTAATCTAAGGGTTTGTTTGGTTCAAATATTGGAATCAAAATGATAATTGTAATGAATTTAAGGTAAAAAAGTCGGTTCTTAGCTTTCACGCTGACTAATTCCCTTCTCGGGACTGGACTTGTCTCGTTACTACTATGCCGCAACTTTTGGTCACAAAGCCCAGGAACATGCCTGACTCGGTTCTTAGCCCTCACGCCGACTAATCCCCTCCCGGGACTGGAATTGTCCCGTACCAATTGTTGGATCTCAGTGTTGCACTATGTTTACTACTATGCCACAACTTTTGATCACAAAGCTCAGCAGCATGCCTGAATCGGTCCTTAGCCTTCACTCCCACTAATCTCCCTCCCCGGACCGGACTTGGTCCATTGTAAGTCATACATGCATGTTTAACCACAAAGTTCTTTGACTAGCTAGTTGCCATATTCTACTTAAAATCAATCGGTAATAAGTAAGTAAACATTAACCATTTAACTATATCCCTCTATAATAAGTCATAATGACAGGACTGAACTCGGCCGAATGACGCCCAACAAATCCTAATTAAAAAAAAAAATCTAGAAAGAGTAATTGTACACTGCACAATCCGAGAAAAGTGTAAATTTCTCCCAATGGGCACACGGTGGATGGTGGCATATCTTTAGAAATTAGAAGACATGGAAAAGTGGGAGTGATGGATGTGTATGTGTGTGTCCCTTGGGCGTAGTACAAAATGTCCTTCACTGGTTGGCAAGAAAAGAGAGAAAAATTTTGTCCTTCAATTCATCGATGCGGCGAGCACCAACCAGTCTCATAGACAGGACTTAAATTGATATTGATGCATGAACCAAATGATATATTGCAAGTTGATGATGATGACGCCACCAGGCCACCCTCTTTCTTCCTTCCTTACCCGATAAGGATGCCCAGTTCCTGACACAAATTCTTTGGCATCTTAGCTTGTTTCCATTATTATTATTTCTCCTCATCACCTCTCATCTGCTACAGCAAAAACCAAATCATCATATGTTTCACTGTGCTCTTAACTGAGCTGAGCTCACTTTTTTTGTTTGCTAGCTACACTCTCTTGGATTTGTATAGTTCTCATTTAGATTTCATTTGATTTGTTTCAACTTATTCTTCTAATTAATTAATGTGCTGTATAAAGGAAAAGGCCAGGCACTTTTAGGAAAATGAGTTTTGATCGTACAAAAATGATTTTTTTTTAATGTTACTTTTATTTAAAAGTGATAGATTTTCAAGGATATTATATTTGGACTGAAAAAGCAATAATTGAATCAGCAAATAGTAGAAAATATTTAATACTATAGTGGTATTTAAGTTAGGGTCAAATTTTCACTGTTAAATTTTCTTATTCTATAGATTAAAATTTTGACTTAAATGTCATATATGATAGGGAATATATCTAGGCTACGCGCGATCCTATACCCATAACCCAATCGGGTATGAGTCGCCTCAAGATCCGGAGAATTTCCCAACCTGGACAAACCAGAGAGCAGCACTTGGTCGACTTGGATTATCGATGCTAAGGCTTAATGAGCTGCTTTTCACACCTTTCGGAGATCGGTCCTGACTTACTTGCACAGTTGCACCTTTGAAAAAATTCGTAATTGAAGACCGAAATGCATTTGTATTTAACGACATTAAAATTATGTTGTTGATAAATGACCAAAAATGGTCATGACACAATAATACTAGGACTAAATGGGGATGTTTTGATAAAAATGACTAAAAATGGACTGACACCTATAAATTTAAGACCAAAATTGGAATTAACTCTTATATTTATGGGGAAAAAAAGTTTGCAGAAATCCCAATTTTATAGATTATAAAAACAAAAATGAAATAAATAAAATAGTTTTTTTTTCAAAAATGGCCCCTCAACTATTTCTCAGTGTATATTAGGTGACAAATAGGTGAACGCACGGAAATGCACTCCATTTTGACGTTGAGTAAATGGAATACCTAACGGAGAACTGAATTGAATGAGTTTCTAAAAGTCGAGAGACCACATTTGATGCAATTGAAAGTCGAAATGCAAAATTGAGAATGAGTAATAGTCCATGGACCATTTTGAATTAAAAAAAAAAAAAAAAAAAAAAAAAAAAAAAAAAACCTCAAATATTAATAATCCTACCACATATTCTAATTTTATTGAAAAATCTAAGGAAAATTGTACCTTTCGTCCCTAAGTTATAGGGTAATTGTAGAATTTGTTCCTAAGTGTTGATCATATTCATTTTTCGTCCTTAAGTTATCATTGGCGTTGCATTTTTCGTCTCTTTACTAATAAAACATTAGGGCCAAATTTACAATTTTAGTATAATAACTCAAGGACGAAAAGTGCAACGCTAATGATAACTTAGGGACGGAAAATGAGCATGACCAATACTCAAGGACAAATTCTACAATTACCCTATAACTTAGGGACGAAAAGTGCAATTTTCTCAAAAAAATAAAAAAAAAATGAAAAAGAAAAGAAAATTAGCTCATCATTTTGTGGGTGAATTACCATGCCAATAGTAAGTAAACAATGAATAAGAATGAAAATATATAAATGTAATATAACTGGTTATATAAATCTTGTATAATAAATTTTTCATTATATCGATTAAATCTCCTACCCATTTAAGCCCATCTTGTAAGAGTAGCAGTCGTTATACCATGGACCATGGTCCACAATTGATCATGGTTGATACTGCAATTGTGTTGAATTGATACTACAGTTGTGTTGAACTGATACTGTAGTTGTATTGAAAAGGAACTACAGTTGCGCAGAACAGAGGCCGTTTCATCCGTCTGGAACTGCAGTTGTGTTGAACTGATACTGCAGTTGTGTTGAACGGATGAACAATCTCTGTTCCGCGCAACTGCAATTTCCCTTTCAACACAACTGCAATATCAGTTCAACACGATTGTAATATCAGCCATAACCGTGGTCCACAATGCATTGTGAACTATGGTCCACACTGTAATTTTGCGTAAGAGTAGGGTTCCATTTTTTCTTACTATTCTTGTTTGGAATCTATAACTTTTTAAGTTAATGGGTGCTCCGAATGACTTGATGCCTTTACATGCATGATATTAAACGACCTTTTTGACGATATCAACAACACAAACACTTGACTACCTAGACCTTTATTAGATTCTGTTCGGCAAAAACATTTTTAAAACTTATAGTTTACTTTTTAAGTTATAATTAAATTTTTACTTATGTTTTGATAAATAAATAAGTAAATAAATATTTTATTTTTATTTAAAAAATAATTCATTGAACATCTAAATTTAAAAAAAACTCAAATAAATTTCAAGCTCAAAAAAAAAATACAATTAAGCTATTTTTTATAGGTTAACACCAAATATAATCGCCCTAATAACAAATTGATGATATAACCATTTTATGCTTATGTGATATCTTGCATGACTTTAACAGCAGCAACAGCAACAACATTTTATTTAATCTGACATTTTTTAAATTTGTAAAATAAAAATTAAAAAAAAAAAAAGCCAAAAAATTGAAGACAGTCATGAGACTTGTTCGTCTCCATCTATGGAGGCAAATAGGTCTCTAGATGGAGTCCTTCCCCAGCCAATGGTTGCCTTCGATTTTTTCCTTTTTTTTTTTTTTTTTTTAATTTTCCAATCAAAATGAATTCTATATCATGTTAGGTCATAGAATTTTAATTCGAAATAATTCTCAAAAGTGCAGTCACATTAATCATGAAATCAATTTAAGGCTTTTGCCACGCACAATTTTCTAAAAATCGATTTGCTTCCTCTAAAGGGTTCTAGGAGCATTGAAGCGTCAATTTTTCATGATACAATGGATTATATTATGATCTATTCGAGCACTCAAATAAATAGTTCAACAAATTAACTTGAACAAAAGGTGAACAACACTTTGTATTTTATAGAAGTGTTGGTAGAAATTTTAAGAGAGTAGAGAGAGTCCATAAGTACGAGTACGAAAAATTAGAATTTTCAAGCGTACAAAATTACTCATAACTTCAAATGAATAATTAATCCAATGTTACAAATTCAATTCCTAAACTAATCAGAGTTAACTCAAATTTTAGGCGTGGACAATAAGACCTTAGCTTCTCTTGGCTACCAATTTTTGGACGAACATTTGGCGTGCGAGAGAGAGCTTTTATGCTATACAATTTAAACTATTTAAAAAGTTGAATTGTAGTTATTCTAGTGTAAACTTAGATTACTTTCTAATGTGGGACAAATGCTACTTTGAAAGCTCTCCCAAACTTCATTTTTCCCAACTAAATGGATACCCTTTGAGAATCAATTTGTCATTCACTCATTATCCATTTTGAGTGTATACTATATCAAATGTATCATTTCAACTAGAAGAATCTGAATCCACTTTGACCCTATCCAAATTTTAGAAAGTAAACCCTACTACTCAAATTAATTTCACAAAATAACCACTTAAAATGCCAATTTTTTGCTAATTTTGTTAATACATTAGTGCCACATCAATACAAGCTAAGATTTTAAATAAGTATGATTTGGAATCCATGGAAGTGATAACCAAAGGATTACAGGCAAAAACGTGTAAAAAAAAAAGGGTTTAATTACACTTTTCTAAGTTCAAGAATTTATTTGAAGTCTTTTTTTTTTTTTTTGAAAACGAATTTATTTGAAGTCTTTTTTACTTAAAAATGTCTAATTACATTTTTTTTAAAAGAAATTTGAAAATTTGTTTGACCCTATTCTATTTTCAAATATCACGTACTTTAAATATTAATTTTCCCAAACACTCCTATCATCACCGACCTATCTTAACTACTTGTAGAAACTAGCATTTCCAAATTTTAGCCAACTTTAAAGCTTTTTTTTTTTTTTTTTGGTGTAGCCCAGGTTTAATTTCCACTGTCGGACACAGTGACTAATCCCCTCACTAGATTGTAGGCACCTATATTAGGTGAGACAGCTGGCCTGGAGATTTAAGAGCCAACTTTAAAGCTAATGCCAAACAGAGCCTACCGCAGATCTGTTATCACACAAAATTAAATGTAATTAGGTTTAAACATTTTGTGTGAGAGAGACATCATATTCTTTGTTCCCCTTAATGAAGAGCTGAGAATGATGAGAATTGATGCTTAGAAACAAGAACCTGGTTGACAATAATTGTTTTGTCATTTCTCGTATGTGCTTTATAATTTAATTTGTCATAGACCCAACAAAGAAGAAGAAACCATAGCTCTTAATTAGCGTACGGAAAATTTCGTCATCCAATCATTTCAACTCTCTAAATGCACCAAAAATATTTATTCTCTAGCAATCTCGATGTCCACAATAAAGAATATATGGTAGTTGGGGTTTAAAATGTAATGCTTGTTGCATTTTATGACATATTGGATTATGTTCTTCCGTTACGCATCACTAATTTTATTTTTTATTTAGCAAAACACTACCTAGTTGTAAATGTTTTGGAATATATGTTATAAGCAACTAAGCAAGGTGGATTGATTAATTTAGAATCATGTGCACCAACCAATGCTTATATGGTGGAACATGACCTAATATGATATCATTCAATAAAGTTAAGGATGATGGTTGCGAGCTTGCGACAATAGTGTGGTTACCTTAACTAATGGTATTCTCTCATTTTAGGTCCTTTATATATATATACATATACATACATACATACATACATATATATATATATATATATATATATATATATATATATATACACACACATATATATATATATATATAGAGAGGGGGGGGGGGGGGGGGGGGGGTCGCGTTCAAGTGTGAATTAGCCTTAACGTGCGAACCAACAAACTACTGAAGGATTGCACCGCAACTACTACATAAATGCACTGCAATGGACACGAATATACCGCAAGGTCCTCCCGACATGTTTGGGAGCCGTTGCGGTTTTAGTGTTAACAAAGCCAAGTACTTTCTAAAGAGCTGGAGAGAAGTGACAGATCCAAACAACCTCAACAATCCCAATGAAGATCTAAACCTTATTAAATGGTCTAAACCTCATCCGTGGTTCTTGAAACTAAATGTTGATGCAATAATTGACAAGGGTAGATCAAAGATGGGTTTCTACAATGTTCTTAGAGACGACAAGGGTATGTTCATTGAAGTAAAAGTCGTTAAGTGGAATGACGCTTTTTTACCCAAGGAAGCAGAAGCAATTTCTATCAAGGAAGCGTTGAGTTGCCTCAAGAATACGAACTTTGACGATGTTCAAGTGGAAATCGATTCCCTTCAAGTAGTTCAAGTTCTCACAAACACGAGTGGTGTAATCATTTAATTATTTTGGATATTAAACATCTAGCGAGTTAATTTTCACAAGCATTATTTGTTACTTTTGTTAAACGATCAGCGCACCTTAAGAAGGAATTAACATAATCTTATAAAGAATATTGGTCGTGTTTTGGAACTAAAAAATAAAAAAATAAAAAACAAAACAAAAAAACGGACGCACCTTGAGAAAGAAAGCCACGCACTTTAAGCTTTAGGTTCACTCACCTTAAGTTTCAACACTCACACACATACAAACCAAGCACCTTAAGCACACAAATCACGCTCCTTAAGAAGAACTACTCACCTTAAAAAAAATTAAAAAAAAAAAAAAAAAAAAAAAAAAAAAACCACGCACCTTAAGCAAAACAATCACACACCTTAAGCACAAAAACCATGTACCTTAAATACAAAAACCACGCACCTTCAGTTTCAAGAATTACTCACCTTAAGCACAACACACGCACCTTAAACACAAATTAAAATTCACGCACCTTAAGTGCAAAACTCATGCACTTTAAAGCACAAAAATTATGCAACTTAAGAAGGATAACCACGCACCTTAAAATTTGATCTAGATGCAAAAATTACCAAATTGCCACCGCTTTTTTTTTTTTTTTTTGTAATCTTGGACGTTGATTTAAGCGAGATCCATGGCTCAGATTTAACCGCACAATCGCAGGGAACTGAATCATATATATATATATATATATATATATATATATATATATATATATATATATATATATATATATATATATATATATATATATATATGCAAAAGCTTTTCTTGAGATCTCTAAGAGCCGAGTATGCAACAAAAATATCAATGATGTCAACAAATAAAATCAAGAAGATGTGTTGAAGTCACCTTGAAAGTTGTTCATGGAAGGGAAGTAAAGATTTGATGTGAAAATTGGTGAATTGGAGTTTTTTTGGACTGCAATATTTTGTTGATTTTGAGGGCAAAACAATGTTTGAATTCTAGTGGTGGAATTTATTGTTAAAATGTTGATTTGATGAACAACAAATTAATCTGTCACATAATATGTTAACTACATGTACATAATCTATTAACTATATTTTTATAAAATCCCTTAGCTAAGGACCTCGTAGTCCAGTGACATCAAACCCTTCCTTTTATTACTGACTCTTGTGCTTTGAACATGTACTGCATTGTAATAGAGTTAGTAGTATTCAAAAAAAAATAAAATCACTACCTTAAATTCATAATAAAAATTGTTAACTTTGAACAAAATATCCTTTAAAACTATGTCATAATTAATTATGATTACATGTCAAACACTCAATTTATAAACATTTTGCTTTAAGTTTATTCACCTATCGTTCACATATTATAAACTTAAAACGGGAACATTGACATACAGATCGACATACAGTTTATGTATCTACTGCAAACATTAATGTTTTTCAAATGAGTTAATTTTATTTTTGGTCCTAGATTTATAGGTGGCAGTCCAATTTTAGTCTTTTTTTATCACAACATTCTCATTTGGTCCTAGTATTATTGTTGCATGACTATTTTTGGTCCTCCATAAAAAAAATCACTGAAATGCCATTAAATATAAGGGCATTCTAATATTTTTTTATACAAAGTAGGTTGACCCGGCCTGTTATTTGTTATGTTTATTTTTTTGAAAAAAAAAAATCAAAATTGAAGACTGAAATGCTCTTGTATTTGACGAAATTTATACTGTTTTGTTGATGAATGACCAAAAATGATCATGCCACAATAATACTAGGATCAAAAGTGAATGTTTAAAAAAATGACTTAAAGTGGACTGTCACCTATAAATTTAGGACGAAAAATAAAATTAACTCTTTATCAAATGGAAAGAAGAAGAAAAAATTCAAGCTAATTTAAACAAAACAACGTCGTTTTGAATCATAACAATAGGTCCATGATATAAATTTGCCTTTAATGCATTTGAAGAGTAGTTATGTAACTTGAATATAATTTAATTAAAATATAAAGATTATGTAACTCGGCCAAAAGTAATTAAATTATTAGGAGTAATATATAGTAGCTGCGGCTAGAATTAGTTATGGCTCATTTTTGTACTTGCATGTGTTCTTTTTCTTGGTTGTGCCTAATGATGCCGTATTAGAGGGAGGTAGGTAGCCTAGCACGTTCCGGAAACAGACTGCACAACCAAACGGAAAGCGACTTCCATATACCAATATTATAATCCCACTATATCAAGAATTTCGTTTCCTATATGTTTTGCTTTTGATTGTGATCCTATACTTTAAAAGGTTTCATGATGGTGAATCGTAACAAAATTTCAAACTCTAGCGTAACTACTTTCACACCTAACCCAGCTTTCACATTTGGAGTTGAAATAAAGGATAGTTAATAGATAAGATGACGCCCATCTTTTTTAACTTAAAGTTGATTAAGTATTGTGACGAGCGGCATAGCTGTGGCCCTCTCAAGTGAGCGATCACAGGTTAGGGGCGTTTGCTCTTTGTGCTTTAGTAGGTTGAGAAAATATGTATGAACAGATACTATATTGTAATAGAGTCAATAGTATTTAAAAAAAAATGTATTGTGATGTGGCATCCGGTATGCACTCCCATATAAAAGGGAGTCAATAGTATTCAAAAAAAAGACAAAAAAAGTAATGTGACGTGGCATCCGATATGCACTCCCATATGAAATGGAGTGGGTTTGAGTATCAGTGGATGCAAATTGTTATCAAGTGCGCTAATCAAATAATTATTTCTTATATTGCTCATCCTTTTCCTTAATTGACTAAACACTTAATTGATTCCCGGCGTCCTCCTTTCCAAACTTTGCTGATATATATGGTCTGATTTTGATTTATATAATCGTTTGTTAGATTAATAATAGAAAATAATGGAAACCTTTAATTATATAGTAAAATGTAATATTATACTAGCAAATGTAATACTAATTATGAATAAAGTGTTTGTTACAAGGGAAAAAACACTTTTGAGGGCAAATGTAATACTTTTACATTTTGATGTAAAAGTATTACTTTTTTATCAAAAGTATTATATTTCCTTTATAAATAATAAATATTTTATTCATGATTTAGTATTACATTTGCTATTATAAGTATTACAAACGAAGGGAAAAAAATGCTCTGAAAGACAAAAAAAAATAACTTATACAAAATTATCATAATACCACTGCATTTTTTAATCCAATATACAAGCCCAACCGTCGGTGAGACTTGATCTCTGATCTCTTCTCCCAAAATTCACCCATATGACCAGTTGAGCTGTCCATGCAGACTATATTGACCTACTCTACTGCATGTATAGACTTTATTGTGCATAAAACCCTAACTATATATCTACTAGTATGGAGCCCACAGTTACGATGGTGGAATATAATATATGATTTGTATTTCCTTGGGTGCAGTGGAACCCAGAATACATGCAACGAATCGAAGAAACCATATATCTAGCTTCTCTCTATAAATTAAGCTCTTTGCTTCCTGCACTAGAGTGTAGCACACACTGCACATTCATATAAAGCTAATGATCTCCTTAGCTTTAACTTATTATAACCCAACCTATCTACTATTATTATATTATTACTACTAATTAATATAATAATAATAATATAATTCTAGCTAATTTAAGTTCTCTCTTCATTTTGCTTTTTTATTCCCTGTATTTTTGTGTGTGTAGTAGTAGATATATGATGGATGGGAAGAAGTTGGAATACAAGGGTGAGAAGGCGTTGAAAGAGATTGAAAGGCTAACGTCGAACGCCGGAGAGGTTCAAGAAGAAATTCTGAGAAGAATAATGGAGATGAATGGGGGGTGTGAGTATTTGAAGAAGTTCAACTTGAAAAACAAAAATTCCTCTTCATCAGTACAAGATTTGGTTTCGGATTTCAAACGTTGTGTGCCTGTTATCGCGTACGAGGATATCAAGCCTTACATCCTCAGAATTGCCAACGGTGACCACTTCAGCCTCATCACCGGTCAACCCATAACTGAGATGCTCTGCAGGTTCAATTCTAACGTTAAATTAAATTTTATGTTCTGTTATTTACCACTTCAGCCAAAAGTTATAGCTAATTTTATTTTCTGTTAACTAGGATTAAGCCCTTTACGGACCCCGCCCAATAATCTTTCAGTCACTGAGTGTTATATATACTTGGTCTTTACTGGTCTCGTTTTGATCTGGCTTTTTGATAACGTGAACAGTTCAGGAACTTCAGGGGGAGAGCCAAAGATTATGCCGTCAATCGCTGAGGATCTTGATCGGAGGACGTTTCTTTACAATCTCATTATGCCGATTATGGACCAGTTAAATCGCCATCTATCTTTTTGTTTTTTACTATATATATGTTTTGGTTTTGTTTAGCATTATATTTCATGCATGAAAAAGTTAGTTTCATGAACTATTGACAATGAACCCACATAGACCAATTCGTGCATGAGTAGACAGAGAGTGAGCAGGACGTACATTTTGTGACGTGACATTGCATTCCTTTCCTTTTAGTAAATGCGGTCTGATTATTAATTCCATCCACAACCATACATTCTATCTATATATTTTGTAAACATGCATGTGATTTTGGGAGGGGAAAAGGTATATTTAGGAGCAAAAAATATTATATAGGCTCACATTCTATATTCCTAATTTTTACTTTTAGATTCAAAATCAATAGAGCATTCCTAAGAGTGGAATTTTTTGCTCAATTTTTACCGGCCAACTAGGAGAGAGAAAATATAAGGAAAAAAAAATTGCCACACAAAAAAACAACTTATACGCTCAATTGGCGTGTGCATTTCACACACCCGCTGAGCATAGCTGGTGTGCAAAACGCATACCAACATGAGTAATTTTTGTTTTTAAAATTTTTCTATGACCCACAAAAAAACCATATATACTGTAAATGTGTTTTTTTTCCTCATTTCTCTTCCCTCTCTCAGCCAACAATGCAAAAAACTCCAAAAGAACTTTTGATGGGGTTGCTCTTATGTAGATATTTTTATAGAAAATGCTTTGTTCCCCTCATAAAATTCTCTTCTATGATTTTACCTCTTGATGCGACTTTTATTCATTGGATGCCCATAACCCAACATTAATTAAAAATAGCATTATTGATATAAAAAAAAATTAAAAATAGCATTAAATTACCAATTAGATCTTGTCATATCACTAGGGATGGATCGAATACCATAGAGAAAATACAATGGATATCTAGCATTGCTTTATTTTATTAAGATCAGCATAAGAAAAAATAGTTTATCTATATTTAATACATCATAAAGTAAAAGTGGTAAAAGTAAGAATTATGAATGCATGTTGTGTTTCAGTAAGTTGAGAAAGTAACTATGAACAGATACTAAATTGTAACAGAGTCAGTAGTAATAAAAAAAAATTAGAATGCATTTGGGTCGTCAAATCTGATCAAATTAAAGCTGAAATGTCTGATATTTTAGGTATATTCCCGGGATGGACGGGGGAAAGGCGATGTATCTATATTTCGTGAAAGCCGAAAAGTCGACTCCGTGCGGTTTACCGGCACGGTCGGTGCTAACAAGCTACTACAAAAGCAAGCATTTCAAGTGCCGCGCCTTCGACCCTTACAACGACCTGACCAGCCCGGACCAGGCCATTCTCTGCTCCGACAGCAACCAAAGCATGTACTGCCAGCTCCTATCCGGCCTCGTGTACCGCCGCCAAGTCCTCCGCCTCGGGGCCGTCTTCGCCTCGGCTTTTCTCCGAGCCATCTCCTTCCTCCAACACAACTGGCCCGCCCTGTGCCTCGACATCAGGACCGGGCAGCTCAGCGGCGCGATCACCGACTCCGAGTGCCGAGCCGCGATGTCCAAAATCCTCTTGGCGCCCGACCCTGAGCTGGCGGGCGAGATTGAGGAGATTTGTGGGGCCCCGTCGTGGAAGGGGATTGTGTACCGGCTTTGGCCTAAGGCTAAGTATATTGAGGCGGTTATCACGGGGTCCATGTCGCAGTATGTTCCGGCTCTTAGGTATTATAGTGATGGGAAGTTGCCGTTGATTTGTACAATGTACGCTTCGTCAGAGTGTTACTTCGGGGTCAATTTAAAGCCGCTGAGCGAGCCCGCGGACGTCGCCTTCACGCTCTTGCCTAACATGTGCTACTTCGAATTCATTCCCTTGGGTGATGAAAATGGAACGTTCTTGTCGAATCTGAATAAAGAAGAAGAAGAAGAAGGAGAAGGAGAAGAGTCAATTCCTCAGCTCGTTGACCTCGTACATGTTAGGCTTGGGTGTTCCTATGAATTGGTTGTCACTACATTTTCAGGTAAGCGCCTTACCTTAACTGCACAGTTTTTACCAATAATTAAGATATCAATATATCATATTTTAGGCATAAATTTTTTTGCAGTCACATTTTGTAGAGTCAGAATAATAGGATGTAATTCTTTAAGCTTTCATTCACCAATCCCCTAGCTACTTGTTGGACTTGGTCTGGCCCTTCACGACTCTCCGTCCAACAACATTTATATATATGGCCAACAATATATATATATTAAGGATATATACTTAGGCGAGGATCATGTGGACTTAGCTGATTCATTGATTTAAATAATTCAATGATTGTGATTAATTATATGTAATAGATTTAATTTGTTGCGCCCAATTTATTGTGCATTTATACTCATTTTGTTGTGCATTTGTTCTTAATTTGTTGTGTATTCAGTCTCAGTTTGTTATGCATTCTTACCCTTAATTGTCTAATCGGTTGGATTATATGACTTATTAAATGTGCAACAATATAATGAACAGGGCTATACCGGTACCGGATCGGAGATGTGTTGCAAGTGACGGGGTTCCACAACAAAGCGCCGCAATTCAAATTTATATGTCGCAGAAATGTCGTGCTAAGCATCGACACCGACAAAACCAACGAGGAAGACCTTCACCGGAGCATCACGGCGGCGGCGAAGAAGCTTCTGGAGCCTCACCAGGCGCTGCTAGTGGAATACACCAGCTACGCGGATACTTCATCGGTCCCGGGTCACTACGTCATCTACTGGGAAATCATCATGCACGCCGCCGCCGCCGCCGTCGATGACGCGCAGGTCCTCCAAGACTGCTGCATTGCCATCGAAGAACAGCTGGACTATGTGTACCGGCGGTGCAGGAGCCACGACAAGTGTATAGGCCCGCTGGA
Source organism: Ipomoea trifida (assembly GCA_003576665.1). Taxonomy (NCBI): domain Eukaryota; kingdom Viridiplantae; phylum Streptophyta; class Magnoliopsida; order Solanales; family Convolvulaceae; genus Ipomoea; species Ipomoea trifida. The sequence continues at coordinate 18,916,432 of CP025650.1, forward strand.
GATTCGTGTGGTGAAGCCTGGGACCTTTGATTTGTTAATGGGCAACTTCATCAATGAAGGGTCGTCCATCAATCAGTACAAGACTCCCAGGTGTATCAAATCTAATTCTGCCCTTAAAATCCTCGAGTCCAATGTAAGGGGAAGGTATTTCAGTCCGAGAGATCCTGCGTGGACACCTTGAATGATCAATTCAATGTGGATTATTCATCACTCATCAATAACCGCAGCTAGCTTCCCTTTATCTTAAGAAAAAAATGTAACATTAACTATTGGTTAGTGTTAGAAATTATGAAATGGATGGTGCATGGTGGTTGGGTGAATCAAACAAACCATAAATAACTTCCTCCTTGATTTCATTTCAACATGTCAGCTATGATAACCTAGACTAGTTTATTACTTTATGGTCATTTACTGATTAAGGTCACAAAGCGGGCCCGTGCACACTCTCAGAGAATGGCTGCGAATTTCCCTCGTTACTCAAAAAAGAATTATAAATAAATTTTGCATATTAACTTATTTTCTAAATTTAGACATGAAAATGTGTATAAATATATGGATTCGATAACGGGTTAACACAATAACAAGGAAAAATATATCGTGACACACGTTCATTTTTAGTATGTTACAAATTTATTTTTAGTATACTAAGAGTTCATTTTTAATATGTTTATTATATTTTGATATATGTTTATTTTGAATATATTATATGTTAATTTTTACTATAGTATTATTGCAAGTAAAAATGAATTTATAATGTATTGAAAATAAAGTTATATCAATGATCCATCTTGATACCTGAACTTATAAGCATTAGATAACGAGTATACTAATCACTTCTATAGGTGTGGATGAACCAAAGACAAAAGGCGAGATGCTTGATAGACCTTGGCTTATTGATCACGTACGTACTAGTTACTACGTCGGATGATAGGCGGGAACAAGCCCATTCTATCTACGATAACGTATCAACTATCAAGGTCCTTATCCAAAGTTTGATCCATTCGGTTACTAGAGATGGGCCGAAACATCCCATTTAATTTCTCTTTCTTATTAGTTTAAAACTAGCTGCGCGCTTTGCATTTCCTTAATTTATCTCTCTCTAATGAGGCCCACAAAAAGACATAATTTGCAGGAAAAAAAACATTTTAAAAAAAATCCAACTTTTCCATTAGTTTAAAAATCACCCCAATAATTTTTTGTCTGCAAAATCTATCAAAACAACTTCGGGGTTGCCCTTAGAGCATAATAGTAGTTTAAGGATGTTTGGTTCATGAAATATTAAATTACGTTGAAAAATGTTAGTGATGGACTCTCGTTAAAGCCTAGGGTGGTTGGGAAGGAGTTGGTGTTTTTGGTCAAGGGTTTATTGGATCCAAACTGTGATTGGGAGCCTAGCTAGGAACGAAGTTTGGGGTCAAAGGTCAAGTAGATCAAGATTTTTAGGTCAAAATGTAAAAATAAAAAAATAAAAAAAAAAAACTATAAGTTTGAGATGAAAAGGCCAAGCAGGGAGTTTAGGGTGCCAATGTGCAAAAATTGAAGGGATATGGTGCAAAGTGAGGAATGGAGAAAGTTTTGCACCAAAGTTCAATAAAAGCATAAAATATAGGGTGTTAGAGCGGAAAGGTGTGGAAAAGGGCTCAACTAGTTTAAGGTGCGTTGGCATACACGAAAATAGGCAAAGGTGCATGAAAGAAGGAAAAAGTGGGGGGAGGGGTGTGTGTATTTCCATACATCAACTTCTTCAAACTCAACATCTATCTCCACCTAATATGTTGTTGGTCTTAATTAATGGTTTGTCTGTGTAGTCTACCTTAGTGGTTGATACTTTCCAATCGGCTTTCTCATTGGTCAAACCCCCTTGGTTGAACTTGAAGTTGCAAATTGGCTAGTTGGGCCGGTTCGGGCTGCACACCAAGAAGACAACCAATATTGGACCGCATGCAGGGAAGGTGGCAAAAACTAAGTAGGCTATAAATTGACTCGCATGCAGGGAATGTGGTAAGAACTAAGGGGGCGTTTGGTTCACGGAATGTTAGATTACCTTAGGGAATGTTAGATTGCTGGGAATGTTAGATTCCTGTGTTTAGTTTAAAATTGAAGTAGGTAAATAAGATAACGGAAATAAGATAAATTGATTAAAATGCCAAAAGCTCAATATTAGGAATAAGATAAGGGAATGTGAGATTACCTAAGAAATTGGGGTGTATCTCACATTCCCTTCCAATAGCTAAAAACTTCATCGGGAGGTTATGTTACATTCCCAAGGAATCTTACATAACTTGAACCAAACATGTGAATCTTATATTACCAAGCAAATATAACCTTAGTTATCTTATATAACTTGAACCAAACGCCCCCTAAGTGCCCATGAAGCCCAACAGGAGAAAATGACCAATATTGGACCGCATGCAAGGAAGGCATGCCCATGAAGCCCAACAGGAGTTTGTTGAGGCCCAATGTCTCACACGGAGCATTCGACACAAAATAAAACTATGATGAGGCGAAATGCAAAATAAGAAGGGTTAGTCAAAAGACATTGAGTAAAATTAAAGAACTCGCTAAGACAAATAAGAAAGTAAACGAACACTTGGTGGCTGGTAAAAGGACCCTAAGAATGAACTGGGAGAGCTTTAGGGGTCAGGCTATTGATCCTTAGTAGGCCCACTCAAGACTATTTCTGTCAATGTCTCCAAGTAAGAGCTATGAGATACTTAAAGTATACTCGTGACATTGGACGATACTATACAAAATATCATGTTGCACTAGAAGGGTATATGACGCTAACTAGATATTGGATATTAATTAAGGACTCTAAGTCCACGAGTGGCTACGTGTTCACATTAGCTGGTGATAATCGTTTCTTGAAAATCCACAGAACAAACTATGATAGTTAGATCCACGATGAAATATGAGTTGATAGCCTTGGACAAGTGTTGCAAAAAAACTAGACATATATGCGCCATTTTCTTGAAGACATTCCTAGTTGGGAAAATTTTGTAGCTCCAATTTGTGTGCATCGTGATAGTCAAGTTACAATTGAAAGGGTACAAAATAATATGTATAATAGTAAATCTAGACATATGCGTCGTGGATATAATACCATTAAATTAAACAACTCCTCACAATAGGTGTTGTCTCGATTGACTACATAAAGTCAAAAGATAACATAGCAAATATGTTAATCAAATGGTTAAATAGAGAGTTGATTGAGAAGTTGTCACGAGAAATGAGACTAATAAAGTTCTTGGACTAAATTTTCTATAGTGGATACCCAACTTAATTGTAATATAGGCTTAATGGGACAACTGAATTATGGAACGAAGCGTATTATTGTTGGGGTCTCGAACTCCTAATAACCACTCATGGTTGAAATAGTGACTCTTGCATGCTTGAGGCCGGCTAGCATACTTATATGCTTTATTAATCAGTCGCAATGTCGGTTGACATATATAAGTGGAGTATGTTGGATACTTGAAAAAGAATCACCTATGTTAGAGAGAAATGTGGCCGCTTTGAAGGAGAATTGATTAGGCTCAACTTTTTTTAAACACTTGTAGAAACAAGAATGATATTATAGGGCCAAAATTGGTACACCCATGAGAACATAACAAAGGTTAAAATATTCCTGTATAAAAATCATCGTTTACACAAACGACAATATAGTTTCAAAGACATCGTGTTCTACTGAACAACCAACAAAGTATATATATCTTTACAAAGGAAGATTCAAAGAATAACACATACCTATCCTATGCAGGGATCGACCTTTGAGCACAATCGTGTAGTTTTCAGTCTCGTAGAAATTTTAGTAAAAAATGACATTGTAAATGGCTATTTTGTGGTACAAATATTAGTATGCAGTGGTCCACTTCCATTTTGGGTTGAGCCAAAGTGGGTTTGTGTTAAGTGAGACGAACAAATCGATTGTATACTTAAAAAAGATAATGAGTGGATGATAAATTGATTTTAAAAATATACAGATTTGAGTTAGAAAAATAGTTATGGAAATACTTGGAAAAAGCTTCTTTTCCACATTGGAAAATGTAGTAGATTTGTACTAATATAAAATATAAATACAACTCCATTTTTAAAAGATTGTATACACTCGCAACCTAAGTACATGAATGTCATTTGAAAATTGACCATCAATGCGAGGTAATAAGGTGTGTCGTTAATTTCAATTGTATTTCGGAATTATATCCAACACGGGATAACCATCTTATAATAAAATATATACTCCATAATTACTTCAAATAAGCAATGGTTGGTGAATAAGAAATATTGAGGAGAGAAAAACGCCGTTGTTTATGATGAAGACCTGAAAATTCTCTACAGCACTCGTTCTCTTTCTCCTCCGTTTCTGCCTCCTCCTTCTGTCAATTGCGGTAAAAGGACACCATCACGACTGCCCCAAAGCTCTAATAACTCGGAAGAAGATCAGAGGAGGGAGAACCAACTAACTCAAATTAAAGCTAGCAAGAGGAGACCATCCAGAGATGAAAAGCAATGTGGTCAAAACAAGAAGACAGAAAGCCAGGCGCGGCCTTAAATCCCTGGGCTTCGCCCTGATCTTCCCTCTTTCTCTCACGCTCCTAGACATAACCCTCTTCGGGTCCAGCCACCTCTACAGGACCATGGAGAAGCCCTTCTGGTTCCCGCGCCTCTGGGCCCTCCACTTGTCCTGCCTAGGCTCCGCGTTTCTCATGGGGCTGTCCGCGTGGCTCGTCTGGGCCGAGGGCGGCTTTCATCGCCACCCCGTCGCCATGCTTTTGTACGTCTGCCAACTCGGCCTCAGCCTGGCCTGGGACCCCGTCGTGTTCAAGGCCGAAGCCACTCGGATTGGGATGGCCCTATGCGTTGCCTTGTTTGGCTCCTTGCTTGGCTGCTCCATGGTGTTCAAGAACGTTAACCCCATCGCCGCCGACCTGGTGAAACCTTGTCTAGGCTCGGCCCTCCTCCTCGCTGTCGCAAATCTTAAACTTGTATATATCTCTGAAGGATAGATGCATAACCATCCATAACCATGGATTTGAAACCAAGGAATTGTTAGATTCTATGTATTGTAATCATAGTATATGTTATTGCATGTATAAATATATCGAGGTGATTGTAGGTTTTGTTGTACAAATTAAATACTCTCATCTATAACATAATAACATCAATCCCAGTCGATTTTCACAAGTTTCGGTAGATGGCAATTGCAATTGGAACTCATTGGCCGGCCTTTCTTTGCTTAGTTTTCAATGAGGATGTTGGCTTTGTGACTACGAGCCAACATAATTGGTTGGATCAAAAGATAAATAATGAAGAGAAAAATAAAGAGACATTATGTAGAAATCGAACTGTGAAAATAACTGGTCTTTCCTCGCGATGTCAAGCCAAAATCTACTATTTTTTTTTGTAGGTAGTTCGTACATGTACAATTGTGTGTTCTCTTTCTCCTTTCTATGTTATTGACTATCACCTTTTATAGTAGAAGAAATAAAATGCATATGATAACACATTCCCACTTATCGGCTTATGGGAATCCGGTATTTATGGTAGGGTGAAATACTTTTGAATTTAGATACGATTTAGGAAATATAAAGATATTTAACTAGTGAAGATGATTTAGGGAAGAAAATGATATTTAGAAAAATAATTTATATAGGTTGACTTACACATTCTTCCTTAATCTCGTGATTTCCATCTAATTTATTCTTCCGCCGCCAAGGGTAACAAGTCACGTCCCGAGGCCGAGTGCCGGTTCGATAACTATTGTGCTGACCATCTTCTAGGTCTGATTGTCTAGCTATGCTGACTGGGTACCTTGGACCGGTTATCCATGAGAAGGAATTAAAGTTTTTACTTTACCATGTTTTTCCTTTGCCTTTTCCAACAAATTTCATAGTAAAGCATTTGGGGGAATGAAAATATTGTAGTTTTTTTCTTCTTGTTGGAAAGTAGGGAATTTTTAATTCAAAAACTATTTCTAAAAATATAATCACCGTAATGACATGAAAAATTCAAGATATATGTTACAGTGACACTCACACTTTCTTTAAAATTGATTGGCTTCCTTCCAAAAGTGCTAAGAGTCTTGAAGCGTAAATTTTTTAAGATACAATGAATTACTATGATTTATTTGAGCACTTAAATGGACCATAGGGCAAACTTGAACAACAAGGTGAACATTTTGAAATTTTATAAAAGGTGTTTGAAGAATTTTTGAGGGAGTAGGTAGAGAGAGTTTGCAGGAAAGAAAGTCATTAGTGTTTGTTAACATTCGCGAACATGTTCACGAACGTGTTCGTTAATGTTAACGAACACGTTCACGAACGTGTTCGTTAATGTTAACGAACACGTTCACGAACGTGTTTGTTAACGTTAGCGAATAGGTTCATGAACATGTTCATGAAGAGATTTGTGAACACTTAAATTACAAAACACCTGCACGTGTTCACGAACAATAACCAAACAAACAACACAACTATATATGTCTCTGAACATGTTCGCAAACATTATTAAACGAACACTTAACGAGCTTGTTCGCGAACATTACTAAACGAACACAAATGAGTTTGTTCACGATCTCTTAGCAAATGGGTGTACCACTGCTCAAGCTCTGTTCGTTTAATAACCGAACTCTAAATTTTGTTTGTTAATGTTTGTTTACCTTAATAAATGAACGCTTATCGAACACAAACATGAGTAGTTTGTCGAAAGCCCTGTTCGATAACACTCGTACTTACGGTATAATTTTTGTCCACCGTGAGAATTAGAGTCATTTCCATTTTTGGTCCTACTATTATTGGCGCATTGTCAATTTTAGTCCAATTCATTAATTTTTGCCACAATGTGACCAACCTTATTTAGTCATTGCCACATTTAGTCCACCGTTAAAATTTTCGTCAAATGACCATCCAAAACAGGGGTATCTTTGGTCTTTTCATGCTTTGGTCATCTCCTTGGCCATTTGCAATGGTTTTCCTTGCACATTTTCATCCAATGAAGAGGTCCGGCGAAAGCCATGTGAGTCACATTACAAACCCATGGTTTCGCCGGACCTCTTCATTGGATGAAAATGTGTAAGGAAAACACTGCAAAGGGTAGAGGAAGTGATCAAAGCATGAAAAGATCAAAATACCCCTGTTTTGTACGATTATTTGACAAAAATTTTAACGGAGGACTAAAAGTGACAAGGACTAAATAAGACTAGCCGTAATGTGGCAAAAATTAATGAAGTGAACTAAAATTGGCAATGCCCCAATAACAGTAGGACTAAAAATGGAAATGACTCTAAGAATTAGGTATAATTTCTGAAATTGGAAACAATATTACCAATTAATAGATATTAGTTAATTTCCATATAACATTTTCTTACCAATTATCTATACTATTAAAGTTGAAGAGGAGGATTTTACTTTTATTAATTGAAAAGAAATAGATAGGTTATTGATTTTCATTCATTATATATCCTATTTTATTTATTGATATTTTTAATAGACACCATTTAAGAATGAATATATTATATATTTATTGTAATATTATGTATGGTATTCTATAATATAATTGGTAATACGTGAATATAGAAACAATATTACCAATTACAGAGTAATACAGATGAGTTAATTTCTATTTTACATTTTCTTACCAAATAAGCTTTATTAATTATTTTACTAATAAAATTATTTAATTAATTTACTACAAAAGTTTGGGCGGAAAAATAAAATAGGATAATTTTACTTTTGTGTATATATATATATATATATATATATATATATATATATATATATATATATATATATATATATATATATATATATAGATTTGTAATCCTATTTTTTTTATGAGGAATAAACAAAATATTTTCACTAAGGGTGTGTTTGGAAACCCAAAATGTAATTTCTGAAAATTATTTTTCGGGCTTTCAATGTTTGGATGTGTCTGTAAAATTTAGTCAACGGAAAACATTTTTCGTTGACTAGCGAAAATATGTTTATTTTGGCAAAAAATGACTTCCGCCAAATTTTGTCCACAACACTATGGACAACACCTGCAAGCTTGGTTTCTAGTAGAAACTAGAGGGTGGGTTGACCTAGAATGATTATTGTTCAGGAACGATATTCTCACAATAGTCAAAAAATAATACACGTTATAATCTAGAAGGAAATGTCAGCATCAATTTTAGGTTAAAAAAAGGGAGAGGTAGTTATTATCTTTTTTTTTTTCTTCATAAAATTCACGGAATTAAAATCACGGGAACATGAGATTTTACTTCCATAAAAATGAGGGAATTGCAATTCCTCCCTCCAACCAAACGAAGGAATTTAGTTACCTTCGAAATTAAGTGAGAATTAAGTGAAAATAAAATGTTAAATAATAACTCATTTTCCAAAAAACATTTTATTTATTTCGAAACAAACCATAAAATGAGTAAAATCTATTTCAATTATTTTCCCTACTCATTTTTGAATCAAAGGTCCATTCCCATTTTGAACCAAAGGCCCATATATATATATGTGTGTGTACATTTGTCTATTTATTTGTTTATAATTATTACAATTATAATTCACCGTCAGGCTGGGCTTGATAACTGATCCCCCGTTATCTTCCACCCTTTCCTTTTCATTTTAATCCTCTTCGATTGAGTTTTTCGTGTTCTGATTCCTCGGAGCAAGTTCTGGGATCGATTGAGGAATAAGATCGAGGTTCAAGAACATGGTTGAGACCAGAAGAAGTTCTTCTTCCTCCAAACGCCCCCTCCCTTCTCCGTCTTCACCTCTGCCCAATGGAAAGCGGTCCAAGGTTAGGGTTTGGGTTTCTCAAAGTCTTAGATATATGTGTATATATGTGCCAAGATATGTATGCTTGTATATATGAATATATATATCATATATGCGCATAAATGGATTTATTGAATTCTTTGAAATTGGGTTTAACTCGACGGTTTTGTAGGCGACGGAGTCTTTGTCATCCACTGATGACATGCTCGGGGAGAAGACACCGGGTGCGGTGAATGAATCAGGGCCGGAATCGGCGGAGCAAGAGATTCGATCAGCTGATCTGGATGGTGCCAGTGCTCTGAAGTCGCCGGAGGCGCCGGTCCCTGAGAAATCGCCCGAGGCTCCCCTTGGTGGTGAGCCTTTGGTATCGCCAATGATTCTGGGTGGGGATCATTTTTCCCCTGCATGTGCTTTGGCTTTATGAAATTTTTTTCTTTTCGGTGTTTTTAATTCCTTGCGAGCTTCTTAATTTCTTGGCTTTGGGGTGTAGGTGATTCTGCTATTGATGTGGATAAGGTGAAGGGAAATGGGTCTGCATTGAATAGGGGAAAAAAGCGGCAGCTAAAGTCTAATGTCGCCACCGCATGGGGAAAGCTTCTTTCTCAGTATCCACAAGTAAGTTTCACTAAATTTTTCCTTTAAACAGATTAGTAGTGACTATAGTGAGAAGCTTCAAGAAGAGGAAAGATGTGGTTTTTGAACTCTCTGCTAGACATGGGATACATCTTGTAATAAATATGATGTTGTGCACTATGCTTACTAGTGCACTGGTAATGGAAGTTTTGGTTTCTAAGAGTCTGCTTTTTTGTTTCCAAGACTGGAACTTTGTACAGACTAGGCCTCTAAATGACCTTTCTTTCCCCAATTTCTTTACTCTCTTTGATGAACCTTGCTTACTGAATTTATATTCCTATATAATAAGAAATTTCATTCTTGATGTTACTTTCCAGATTCCCCATGTTCCCTTGGATCAATCTACTTTTACTGTTGGACAAGGCCGCCAATGTGATTTGTGTGTGGATGATCCATCTGTTAGTAAATCTTTATGTAATCTGAAGCACATCCAGAGAGAGGTAATCTTGTCCATATCTATTAACTTGTATGTTTTTCTTCATTTCCTAGACATTTGTGATTTCCCAAATTACTGTTCAAGATTGATTTTAGCTGTGTTCTTTACTGAATTTTATTCTTAGAAAGGGAGTTCCATCACATTACTTGAAATAAGTGGGAAAAAAGGTTGTGTACAAGTAAATGGTAAGATTTATCCAAAGAATTCTACTGTGCCATTGAATGGAGGTGATGAGGTGATTTTTGGCTCTTCTGGCAAGCATGCTTATGTATCCTCTATGACTACCCACGTCATTATAATGTCATTGATTTCTTCTACATTTTTATATGCATTTTGGATGTAAAAACAGATTGCTTGATGCCTTTTGGTTAAAAAAAGGCAGATTTCTTAACTTAATTTTAGATCTTTCAAAAGTTTACCAATGAAGACATATCTGCTGCAAGCATGCCACCTTCAGTTAGCATCTTAGAAGCCCATAGTGGACCTGTGAAAGGAGTTAATTTTGAGGCGAGGTCAGGGGACCCCTCTACTGTAGCAGTTGCATCTACTTTAGCTTCTTTATCAAATCTTAAGAAAGAGTTGTTGCTTCTACCTCCATCAGTTTGTAATGACAATGATATAAAACAAGGGCCTGAAATGCCAGCACTACCAGCTGCTAGTGGAGAGCCAGATAAACATGATTTAGACTGTGACCTGAAGGATGTTTCTGATCATAATGATGCACCACTTGATGAGAAGTCAGGTGCTATATCCCCTGATTCTGGCAATGACAACTTGAATCTTGAGAATGGTGCAATAGATTCTTATGATGGAGAAATTGGGAAGGTGACTGGGGCACCTCAGGAACTGAGGCCACTCATCCGTATGCTTGCTGGATCATCTACTCCTGAGTTTGATCTGAGTGGTAACATATCCAGAATTATTGATCAACGGAGAGAGCTTCTTAAGGATTTTGATCCTCTAATTTCAATGTCAACCAGGCGTCAAGCTTTTAAAGATGGGCTGCAACAAACAATACTTGATTCCAATAATATTGAAGTCTCATTCGAGGACTTTCCTTATTACTTGAGGTGAAAACATCAATCTCAACAATATGTCATGAATGATGCATTAATATGGTGTGAATATTTTGTTATGCTATTCTTTATAGTTCAGATGGTAGAATTAATATTTATGGACTATATTGATATTTAGACCCCAAATTGTGTATTTAAAATACTAATTAGAATCCTTTTACAACTTGGACCTATCATATCAAATTACATCCAAACCCTAAAAACTCAATGCTTATGTTAGTTTTTGTACTATTCTTGAATCAGTAGTTTTCTTGTGCCCCATCAATGTTTATCGATATGTTCACTAACATGTTTAGGCTGATACAAAGAATCTGTTTTATTTTTTATTTTTTTTATTTATTTTGTTTCTGTATTTTAAGTATGGAAATTGTAGATTTCTTTGATCAGTTTTTCATTGAACTTTATTTTTCTTTATTCCTTGATTTTTAAACTAGGCTAAATATTTCTTGTCTGATGTTTTTAGTTATAACTACTTTCAATCACTTTTCCATTTCCTCATATTAGTGTTGTTTCTTTTATTTTTATTTTTTATTTTTATAAATTATAATCATGTTCTTTATTAAATGTATTATTGTTTATGACAGTGAAATAACAAAGAATGTTCTGATTGCTTCAACTTACATACATTTGAAGTGCCAGAAGTTTGTAAAGTGTGCCTCTGAACTCCCCACAGTATGCCCAAGGATTTTGTTATCAGGTCCAGCAGGTAGTGCCTCTGTTTATTCTACTAATGAAAATTCATGGAAAAATGGCGGGTTTTAGTCCTTAAATTATATGGAAATAGCTCTCTCAGTCCTTGAGTTATTTTTGTAGCCACTTTTAGTCCTTCCTGATCATTAACCAAAATTGTACTTCCCTATTATCAGTTGTCACACTTCAAAGACTTAACACATTGTTAACTGTAGCATAGAACCATGATCCATGGCTCAAGGACTAAAAGTATCACTTTGGGGAAAACTGAAGGACTAAAAGTGGTTAACTTAAGGACTGAATCAGCTGTTTTCCTTATAACTGAAGGACTAAAATTGCCATTTTTCCAAAATTTATTATTTAGTAATCTTCTGTTCTGATCCACCACCCTCTCTTTTCAAATTTTACAGGCTCAGAAATCTATCAGGAGACGTTGGCTAAGGCACTTGCTAAGTATTTTGGTGCTAGGCTTCTAGTAGTTGATTCTCTTGTATTGCCTGGTGTAAGATTTCTTGTTTTGATTTTATTTTCAATCAATGCCCTTTAAATTTTCCATTCTTGTTTCATTCTAGAATTTTTTTTAGCTCACACTTCCAAAAACTATGCAGGGATCAGCAAAAGAACTTGATCCTGTCAAAGAGGTCTCAAAGCCTGAGAGAACAAGTGTGTTTACTAAACGGGCCGCGCAGGCAGCTGTACTACGCCTCAATAAAAAGCCAGCCTCAAGTGTAGAGGCAGATATAACTGGTGGTTCTGCTATAAGTTCTCATGCTCAGACTAAGCAGGAGGCTTCTACTGCCTCATCAAAGAACACATTCAAAACTGGTATACTAATTGTTATTTTTTATTAATAAAATCATTGTTTTCAACATTGAAAATGTGAGCTCATATTTTCTATGCTACATGAACTTATTTCCTGGAGAATTAAAGAAGCTCTCATTTTTTTCATCTTGATCAACATGTATTATCTTGTCAGGTGATCGTGTGAAGTATGTTGGCCCTTTACCAACAGGGTTTTCACTGCAAACTCCTGCAAGGTAACTGCTTAGCAGATAGGATTTATCTATGCAGATGTTTGGGCAACATTTTCTTTTTCACCCTTTAGAGCATTTCTTGTTTTACATACTTGGTTTTTTGTATTCTGCAAATTATGTTCATGACGTGCTAAATTTGTAGTTATTCCTGTTTCATTAAGTACTTCCTCTGCATGTTCTTGAGTTCCCTACATCTTAGAGAAGAGTTCATGGTTTCCTTGTTTGAAATTTTAGTCTCTATATTTCATTTGCAATATCTTGAAACTTTTACGTAAGAAACTACCTATCTTTGTGATTGAATAACAAAACAGCTAGTTATCCATGGACCATGATCATCTGTTGCATTCAATTCATGATTGTTACTTGCTAGTATTACTTTAATTAGTTTTCGACCAGAGAGGGGCTTTATTAGCTATGCGTGTTGATTGCTTTTCACTTGTCAAAAAGTATTTTAAGAAACAGGTATGTAATTTTAGTTAATATATAGCTGATCCCAATGACATTGGTTGTAAAACAATGTGCTTGATTTTGTTTTATTTACCTGATTGCCTTGTGCTTGGCTATTTTATTTTTGTTGCTTGATGAGAAATGAACAACTTTTCTGTTGAACTTTACCTTATAATTAGAAAATACATGTAGAAAAATTCCTAGCTCCTCCATGTGTTGCTGTAGGGGTCCAGCATATGGATATAAAGGGAAAGTGCTTCTAGCATTTGAAGAAAATGGCTTTTCAAAGATAGGGGTCAGATTTGATCGATCAATTCCTGAAGGCAATGATCTGGGTGGTCTCTGTGAGGAGGATCATGGATTTTTCTGTGCTGGTACGTCTTTGCTTTTAGATATCCTCCATGCCTCTTTGTATTTTGTTGCTTGTCTGTTAAGAGTAATTGATTTTATTTCCTTGGTGGAATTTTACTCTGCTTGTACAGCGGACTTTTTGCGCTTAGATAACTCCAGTATTGATGATCTTGACAAACTTGCAATCAATGAACTTTTTGAGGTATGTGCCATTTATTTAGCATGTATCCTTGGTTGTATACAAAGTTATTTATCCCTTGAAGGTTTTTAACACAGAATGTGTTGTTTGTAGGTTGTTTCCCAAGAATGTAAAAGTAGTCCTTTAATTTTGTTTGTGAAAGACATAGAGAAGTCTATGGTGGGAAATCCTGAGGCATTCGCAGCATTCAAGCTTAAGCTTGAGAAATTGCCAGAGAATGTTGTTGTGATAGCATCCTATACCCAGACAGACAACCGCAAGGAGAAAGTATGAATGGGTGCTAAAGCATCTTAAAATATTTGTTTTTCTTTTGGTAAAATTTTTGTTTCTTACCTAACACCTCACAGTACTGATATATTTGCCAGTCTCATCCTGGTGGGTTTCTGTTTACAAAGTTTGGGAGCAACCAGACCGCATTACTTGATCTTGCTTTCCCGGTAATTCTTTTTGGTTTATTTAATTGGATAATCCATATAATGAATTGCTTTCCTCATTATTTCGTTGTGTTTCCTTGGTTGGTTTGATGATTGATTGTGTGTTTTTGTTAGTTTTTCTCTGATTTATTTTGCAATCTCTCTCCCTGAGTTTGTTCTCAGAGGTGATGATAAAAAATATAGGCTTAAAAATGGTACAAATGGAGAAAAAGAAATGTAAATATTCCCATTTGATAAGGTGGTAATACTACTTACTAGTGGAATAGGGGTTGTATTCAGCAATTGATAGCTAACGAGCCTTGTTATTTTTAATCTTTACATCTGTTTTATTGGGGACCCAACTGGAATGTCATTCTATCCTAACAAAGCCTCTATATTTTTTTCACGACTTTGGGATGTTTGCAATTGGCATTTGTCTTTGAATAATAATAGATTCAGGGTTCAGCGCCCAGAGTGCAGCTCCAGTAATTGTAAGCTCTAGTAATTGTAACAAAAGTAAATCCTGTAGAAATTCATAATTATTTCCCACTATGATGCCAATGTGAATGGATATTACTGATCTCGATTTGGAGATTGGGGCAAAGTTTGTTCTTTCTTTAGTAATGGTACATGATAAATTGATAATTGGTCAAATATTCATGCTCCTTTTTTACTCAGTGACTTGTAGCTAATCATTGATAAATATGTGATAAGAAAGTCACTATTAAGTGAATTTTCTCATACTGACATGTGATATGTGTATGCATGTATGTAGTAGTCAAGTGGCAGGGTAGGATATTTGCCTCATTGAACCCAAATTCTCAGTACACCCTGCTGTTTTCCCCATTATTAATGTTATAGAAATGTGTTGTCCTCTATTGCAGGATAATTTTGGTAGATTGCATGATAGAAGCAAAGAAACACCCAAGGCCATTAAGCAGCTCTCCCGCCTATTCCCAAACAAAGTGATGATACAAATCCCTCAAGTAAGCTTTTTTCATGTTTGACATTGTAACTTGTAAGGTTTTGCTGTGAGTTTATCATGGAATAATTTGATGTTGCTGCTCACTGTGGCAGGATGAAACACTACTATCAGACTGGAAGCAACAGTTGGATCGAGACATTGAAACTATGAAATCTCAATCAAATGCTGTTAACATTCGCAATGTGAGTCTTCACTTCTGAACAAATTCAGGGTAATATGATCTCAATTAACATTCACATGTTATGTCAATAGCATCCAGAAAGAGGCTTGGTAACTCACGTTTTTGATAACCTGAGGATCCTTGTGGATGGGACTTCTTGTTGATCATTTTCTGAGTTTTATTCATTCAAATTGAAGTGCTTTTATTTTTATTTTTATTTTTGAGTTTTAAGATTTCAAATGTTGATGAAGTCAGTACTTCACAAAGTAAGAACATTTAAGAAGAGTACTTATGGTGATTTTTAATAATCTTAATTGCTTATAGAATCTGTTTGAGAAAAAGTGACATGTTTGTTAATCTTTTGTGTATCTTCGATCAACTGACTTTTGGGAGTCTATATTTTTATACGTCCTTATGATTCTAGGTCTTGAATCGAGTTGAGATTGATTGTCCTGACATTGAAACATTATGTATAAAAGATACAGCATTGACGAATGAAAGTAAGTATTCTATCCTAATTCTGAGATTGGCTAATAAGCACTTTATGACTTCAATTGAAACTTTCATTTTAACTTTGATAGGTGTGGAAAAAATTATTGGCTGGGCTTTGAGTCATCACTTTATGCATTCATCTGAATCTTCTACCAAAGAGGGCAAACTGGTGATCTCCAGCGAAAGGTTATCCCATGTTCCTCTTCCTTCAGTGCCGTTAAGAATGTCTCAGAAGATGCACTTGAGTGTATATTTTCTCTTTAATGAATCACCAAACTTCTTTTGGCTTATTTCAGCATTAGATATGGGCTTAGTGTCTTGCAAGGCGTTCAAAACGAAACCAAGAGTGTGAAAAAATCTCTTAAGGTGATGATTGCTTGAACTTTTTTCTTTTATGTTTCTCGCTAAATTTTTTATTGTTATTTAAAGGCATTACCATTGTACATTACATGAAATTGACATGATTTCTGAGGTTTCAGGATGTGGTTACTGAGAATGAATTTGAGAAGAAACTGCTTGCCGATGTTATTCCACCCAGTGATATTGGAGTTACTTTTGACGACATTGGGGCCCTGGAAAATGTGAAGGATACTTTGAAAGAATTGGTCATGTTGCCTCTTCAAAGACCAGAGTTGTTTTGTAAAGGACAGCTGACCAAGGTAAACCAATTGGTTATTTTTTTTACCCCAGTTATTCATTTCCTTTTCTGCCTATCTTTCAGGTTATTTATATTTCCTCTAATTTATTCTTGCAGCCTTGCAAGGGAATATTGCTTTTTGGACCTCCGGGTACTGGTAAGACTATGCTTGCAAAAGCAGTTGCAACTGAAGCTGGTGCAAACTTTATTAACATATCAATGTCAAGCATTACATCAAAGGTAATTTAAGTTTTGGGTTTTACTTTCTATGGAAAATAACCTAGCCCTTGCATTTGAATAATTCTACTTATGTTTCATTCATACAGTGGTTTGGTGAAGGAGAGAAATATGTCAAAGCAGTCTTCACTTTAGCTAGTAAAATTGCTCCTAGTGTTGTTTTTGTCGATGAGGTTGGTATTTCATTCTCTTTAATTAGTCAATTCTCAAATTGTAATAGACATCATTAATTACAAATTTCTTGTTACCTGATTCAAGGCTACAGTTCTTTTCATTTCTCTTCTCATCCCACCACTCGTTTCTCTTGTGACAATGCCTTTTGCTTGTCCCAGTGCTATTTATGTATGTGTATGTGTATATATATTTGTATTATATATTTTTATATATTTATTTATTGTTATTTTAATTAATTAATTATTTATATTTATTTATTTTGATTCTATTTCCTATTTACTACCAAACAAAGTGACTCCTTCTACTTAAATCCATTACCATTACCAAGTATTTGATTCCCATTATCATTTCGATTCCAATGTTTAAACCAAACACACCCTTTGTTCTTAATTTGATGGTTCCTACTTCTACCTATCCCCTTGTATTACCACAATCACTTTTTTCTTCAGGTAGACAGCATGTTAGGGAGACGGGAAAGTCCTGGAGAGCATGAAGCTATGCGCAAAATGAAAAATGAATTCATGGTGAACTGGGATGGTTTGCGCACGAAGGACAAGGAACGAGTGCTTGTACTTGCGGCAACCAATAGACCCTTTGACCTTGATGAGGCAGTTATTAGGAGGCTTCCTCGGAGGTAGGGTTGTGTTGGATGATTTTTCCTTTGGTTTTATGCAATGAATGTTTAAGAGTATACTAATTTCCACTCTAAATGTTGTCGTCTAGGTTGATGGTTAACTTGCCTGATGCTCCAAATAGGGAAAAGATTTTAAGAATAATATTGGCCAAGGAAGAGTTATCTCCTAATGTTGATCTAGAAGCAATTGCTAATATGACTGAAGGGTATTCGGGAAGTGATTTGAAGGTTTGGCCATTTTTACTGTCACATTTGAGCTTTTTAGTTTCTCTTTGAAACCCCTCCATCCCAGTGGAGGCAAAAATAAATAATAATCTTTGCTTATTATATTTGACTATATATGTATTGCATTTGTGACTTTTCTTCTACAGAACCTGTGTGTGACTGCAGCACATTGCCCCATAAGGGAAATTTTGGAGAAGGAGAAGAAGGTTTGGATACTGTCATACTTAAGTTCCAAAATTGTTTTTAACAGTCGCCTTCAGAAAAGATTTTGCTGTAAAATTTTCTTCATTTTGTGCAATTTTTTATGTGTGCAGGAGAAAGCCTTGGCAATCTCAGAAAACAGACCAGTACCTGCATTGCATAACAGTTCTGATATTCGTCCTCTTAACATGGATGATTTGAGATATGCACATGAGCAGGTATGTTAGTTTGAAACAGATGCCCATTTGGTATTATTAGATAATACCGTGGATTTGAGAGGTGTTAAGAGTCCAACATTGATAAAATAAAAGAGAACATGAGTTTATAAGGCCATGAGTTAGACTATCTAATTGGTTGGATTCAATCTTTTAGTATTGGTTTGGCTCATGTGCATTATAGCCCAATCTTAGTTTATAACATGTGGTATCTGAGCCTATTCGGTTCACGGGGAGGGTCCGGCCAGCCCCTCCTTGAGGGGGGAGTTAGTCTAGCTATTTGGTTGGATTCAATCTTTTAGTGTGGTTTGGCCCATGTGCATTATAGCCCAATTGAGTGACACCAGCCCAATCTTAATTTATAACGAGAAGATATGCTTATTTATGTTTTTTTTTTTGAGTACTACTGACTCTGTTACAATGTAGTATCTGTTCATACTTTCTCAACCTACTAAAGCACAAAGAGTCAATAGTTGTCTCCACTGAGGCTCGAACCCACTCCCATCATCCATGTGGGAGTGTAAACCGGGACACCGGATGCCACTAGACCACACTCTGTTACAATATGCTTATTTATGCTAGTTTGTAAGGCAGAGAGTTTTGATGATTGCGGGTGTCACGTGCTGCAGGTGTGTGCAAGTGTATCATCAGAGTCGACAAATATGACCGAGCTTCTCCAGTGGAATGAATTATATGGAGAAGGCGGGTCAAGGAAGAAAAAAGCTCTCAGCTACTTCATGTAGTAGGGGGGAGGCGGGAGAGATGTGCGAAATGTATAGGCTGCTGCTGCTTATTAAATTAGTTCATTGTTCATCCCATCGGGGACCTGTGCGCATGGGAACTCCATTTTCAGGTCCCTTTTAGCTCCACAAATTCTTTCACTTCACTTCAGTTCAGTTCCTCCTTGTGTATCATAGTTTCTGTCTATAGGTAATTTACTTCCCAGAATGCAAGCAAGCAAGCTCGCTCGCTCTAAAGTATCTTTGCCCAAATCTTTCATTTTTGCTTTTTGCTAGATCTCATTCTATTGTGGATGTAACGTATATACACTTGCAAAGAAATCTAATAAGCACCATTTTATTGAATTTTCTGCTAAAATTACTTGCTTTGTTTTTTGAATTTTCATTACTGAGCCTCAGGTTCTTTAATTATTCTGGTTTTTTTTTTATTTTTTATTTTTTTATTTTTGAGTTTATGAAAGTATGTTTACCATACTAAAAATTGTGAGTTACTCCATTCGTGAATTTTCATAAAAGCAACTTGAAAATTTTGACTTTTTGTATCTTTAAGAGTTTTAGTTTGATTACCTTTTTTGTTTAGTAAAAAAGAAATTGATAACTTTTAAATTAGTATGTTTTACACTGATAATTAAGTGTTTAATACTTTTAGAGTTGAAGAACTTTGAAATAGAATATTTTTGGAGTTGAAGAATAATACTGTAGAAGTAATCTATTTCAGGAGTTGAAGAATAATATTGTAGAAGTAATTTAAGGAGAATAAGATATGAATTTTTTTACTATACCTTTTTTAATTTTAAAGGATTTTTCAATTTTTCGTCGACTTGAGATGGATCTCAAATGCGCCACTTCGTTTGTAATTGTGTAACAATCCTTAACATCAAGGACTAAATGCACCACTTTATTCATAACTGAGTGTATAGTCATGACCAATAAATTAAATCATCAATATGAATATAATTCAAAAACTATATATATTGGGAAGATGTATTCTCACAAGAACATTAACCCATTCAAAAACTTTTCGTGGTTGTACTGTTAACTAAAAAAGGCACACCTTAAGCATTAAAATGGCACACTTAAGTACACAAACCACACACTTAAAGTTTTAAAATGGCGTACCTTAAGTTAAACCACTGACGCACGCACCTTAAACACACAAATCACATACTTTAAAAAGGAAAATCACGCACCCCTTAAGCCACATAAGTACAAAAATCACTCACCTTAAGCACAAAAATCACGTACCTTAATAAGAAAAATTATGCACCTTAAATTTGAATAGATGCAAAAAGACCAAATTAATATGTTAATTTAGGCAAGATCAATGGTTCAGATTTAACCACACATGAGAATGACAACCACACCTGAACCTATCTATATTTCTATGTTTCATAATCCAATCAAACTGTGACCAAATGCCACACTAGTTCTTTAGCTACATAGTGTTGCAAGGGAAAATAACACTTAACTTTTAATTCCTAAGTTATAACCATAATATAGATTTAACCCCTTAATTTTTCATAATATAAATTTAAATCCTCGATTATTATTAAAATGAAAAATTTGTTCACTAAGACACCAAATCTACCAATTCATTAAGTGGCATATTAATATTGTATTTGGTCTCCAAATGACACTTTAATTTCTAGGAAATAAAGGTAGTTGGCTCTTGCCAAGTATCTTGTAATCCAATGGCATCAAACCCTTCCCTTTATACGGGAGGTGATGGGTTCGAACCTCAGTGGAGGCAATACTGATTCGTATGCATCAATAGATTGAGAAAAAGTAGTAGTATTAAAAAAAAAAAGGTAGTTGGCTCTTTCTCGTGATTTACAAAAATGTGTTACCGTGACTTACCAAACATTTGGGACTGATTTCACACCTCATGGAAGGCTGTTGAGAATAAGCTAACAAAGCACCATTCACGTTGTGTATCATACTTTAGATTAAAAATTAAAATGGGTATAAAACAACAATCTTTAGGAATACAAACACCCGCGCTGGAGAGTAACACAATAGTTTCTATCCAAAGTGGATAAAGGTGTAAACTCTTTTAACATGAAACTACCACACAACTGACCATCCAGCTGACAAATTCCAATGCAAAGCAGCTTTAAAAGTCGCAGTTATTTCACTCTTGCAGCTTTCATGATGCTTCCGCTTTCCCTTCTGCAGGCTCACCCCCGACTTTAGGTTTCTCAACTATCGTCTCGGAAGCGCCCTCTTCAGGCTTAGTGGCTTGCTCTATGGTAATGTAACAACAAATGTTCAGAGTAAGCCATACTATGCTAGAAATGGTAAATAAAATACAAACTAGAACTACTGCCTATGGAAGATGAAACAAATGGATCACCAATTTACTATAGAAATGTCCATTACCCAAAATTGAGTCTATGAATCCAGCATGATCAAAATTGAGCACATTTCAATAGTAATATTACATTTCTGAAACACAGTACTAGTCAACAAGTGTAACAAAAAGATTCAATTACCTTCATCATCACTGTCCTCAAAGTCATTCCCCATGGCATCATCTCCCATGCCCATGCCGGGCATGCCCATGCCACCCATGCCGGGCAATCCCATGCCACCCATGCCGGGCATGCCCATGCCACCCATACCAGGCATGCCCATGCCACCCATACCAGGCATGCCCATGCCACCCATGCCACCCATATCACCAAATTTCTGAAGAATACAGCAATGAGAATAAACATTATACAATATACATACAAGCAAAGGAACCAATCAAATCAGGCATAGTGAATAAGAAAAAGGTTGTCTCACCGAGAAATCCATCCCACCCATATCAAAATCACTTGGAGGACCTATACAAACCATAAGGTGGGAACCAATCATACTCCTGGGGTGTTTCCAAGACAAAAAAGTTATAAAAAGGATCTAGGAGTTGAGATAATTAATACCATTGTCTTCATCTTCATCCACCCACTTGTCCCAATCTACTTTCACATAGTGCGGTGGCTTGCCCTCAGCACGCAATAGTTTGTTCCACCATTTCTTCTCTTCTTTTTCCAAAACACAGAAAATGTTTCTCACACCAATATTAATCTTGCTCTCCTGTGAAATGAAGATATAGTTGAATGTTAAATTAATTAGTGCCAAGAAAGTAAAACAATAAACATTTTGAGTTACAATACCAAAGAAGCTTAGTGGCATAAAATTTATTTAAGCTATTTAATCAAGAAATGGCTTGTACAGTTGTACCTCAACATTAACTTTGTCATGAAGCTCAAGTTTGAACTCATAGAGACGGTCTTCTGCCCCAGCTGTGGCCGAGAATGTAATCACACCCTCTGGCTCAAGATTCACTTTTGGATTTTTTGCATCGGCTAACAAAACTGTAACATAGACCTTGTCTGCCCTTTGGGCCCATTTCACCTCAGGATGCCGGCTGGAAAAATGAATGTTAGCTGTTAGAAAATTGCGTAAGATGGAAACATTACACTCGCGGAGACCAGGGCACACAAATTTGGTGAAATGAAAAGTTACTAATCCCGCTAACATACACCCATGAAAAGATTCTCATGTTGTGAAACATCCACATACAATAGTAAATCATACAGTATGTACACATGCCAACTAAAGGGAGAAAGTGAAGGTAAAAATGGGTTTCCCTTTAACCCCAGTTAACACCAAACCGCCCTGTTCAAATTCTTAAACAACTACGCAACAGTTCGATAAATTCTAATCCTGATGAATGCATCTGATCAACAACACCAAAAAAACAGACCACGGAGACAATTTCAAAATTATATATTGAACAATTGACTCTTAAATGAAACAAATCCTGAAGTACAAACATGAAAACAAAAACATCCGTGCTGCCGTAACAACAGGCTCTCAAATCTAGCAACAGAATCATTCCTCCCAATCCCATTTAATCACGCAATTCTAAGCGCTAAATAATGGCATCTTCTTTTCCTATTTGATTTACTTACTACTGCCCTAAACATAAACCTAGAATCAAATTATAGAAATCCTTCGACCATGACTATTAATTGAGCTTCAAAAAGGAAAAATTATAAACATAATACAAGGAAAATAAAGATTTGTTCAATATACGTCAACATTAAGCCATGGAACTGATAACTAAGTTAAAAAGGAAGCAGAACAGACAAGCGGAAAGCGGAAAGAGTGATAAATACGAAGAAAGTTACGAAGATAGCGAAGAAGAGATTACCTCATCTTTGAACTTCGCCTGTACGTTAGACTCTGACGGTGAGAAAGAGGAAATGGAAAACCCTAGAAGTAAAGTCACTCTCACTGAATCCTGTTTAAACCTCAGAGGAGATTTTATTGGGTGTAGTCGCCCGGATGCGCATAAAGTAAGCGTCAAATCCTGCAACTAACTGAGGGCTGGTATCTTGATCCAACGGCTAGAGTTCATCCACGTAAGACACTATAGACGGGCTCGTTTCTGAAATGTGGCCCAATATGAAGTTTATTTATTTATTTTTGGAAATGGCCCAATATGAAGTTAAACGCAAATTTTACTGTGGACCAATAAATGGTAGTTCATGCATCAAAAACGACGTCGTTTTGATTAATGAAAAGAAACGGTAAAAAAGACTCGGTTCCGCGCCATTAACTCTGTGCGATAATATTTTCGATTTCATTTTATATACACTACTGCAGTTTTCTTTTAACACAACTACAGTCTCTTTTCGATATAACTACAGTTTCATTTGACACTATACACTTAAATATATGAAATTGTTATTCAGTTTCATTTCAACACAACTACAATTTCTTTTATAATACACTGCAATTTTCTTTCAACACAACTACAATATCATTTCGATATAACTACAGTTTCATTGGACAATATACATTCCAATACGTATTACCGTTATTCAGTTTCATTTTATATATACTACAATTTCCTTTCAACACAATTACAATTTCATTTTGATATAACTACAGTTTCATTTGATAATATAAAAACAAATGTGAGACAATATCTTTTGAGATGAACTGTAGTTTCATTTACGGAGCTCCGTTAAGACTTGACAACAGCCATTTCTTTACTTAAAGAAACGGTGCCGTTTTTGGACCATGGTCAATAGTATAACTCTTGGAAGTTAAAAATCGGCATATTGTTCAATTGTTATACCCTGAACCAGGGTCCATATTACATTCTGAACCAGGGTTCATATTACATTTTTATCCTTAAAATTTACTCCCTTACATGGGGCATTTGGTTGGAGGGAAGGAATTAGGTGGAACGAATTGTAATTCCATGGAAAAATAATAATGTGGAATAAAGTGAGAGTTTAAATTTTAGTGTTTGATTTAAAATTACTGGGAATTTCAATTCCAATGTTTGGTATACATGGAATTGAAAGAGAATAAGTAGTATAAACTATAAAGTCCAAAATGATCATTGTTATTATTATTATTATTATTATTATTATTATATTATTATTATTATTATTATTATTATTATTATTATTATTATTATTATTATTATTATTATTAATCCTAAATGACAAGTAACTCTTGGACTCATTTGCATATTTAAACACAAAAAATATAACATATTAAATTCAAATACCACTCATCTACTATATCTCTTGAACTAGACATATTGTAATTAATTTTCATGCAAATACTTCATCAAATGTTAAGCTTCATAAGCTCACATCTAAAAAAAAAATAAAAAATCATCAAATCATCAAATAAAAATTATTTACTATTGATTATGAATTTATTATAAAAATTATTATTAGTTATGGAAATAATGGTTTGATATTTTTTTAAATTAATATTTATATATAATTCTCAAATTATAAGGCTTGTTAATAGACTAAATAATAAATTTGATTTGAGCCAATTACTATATAGTGAGATGGCACATCTGTTACTATTCTAAAAAAAAATGGATGGTCACAAGATTGAACCTCGTGAGTGGTAGAATTTTCTTTAATTAAATTACATTAGTACCGTAATCTCGAATAATAGTATTTGTACAAGTACATAATCAGTAAAAAATAAAGATTTAAAAATGTTTTTGTTTTTGTTTTTTTTTTTTAAAGCAAAATGTTTTTGTTGATGTACAAAATATTATAAACTATTACGAACACTCTTAAAAATATTTTGCAAAGCAAAATCCCCTTCAGGAAAAATTAAGATTTTAAAATGTTTTTGTTAAATGTACATTATAAACTATTATGAACACTCTTGAAAATATTTTGCAAAGCAAAATCTCCTTCATTGTCATGAGAAATTTCATATTTATATTTAAATTTGGGTTCACTTTATAAGAACATTATTCATTATTTTATTATATAAAATTAATATAATTGCTAATAATAATATATTTTATTTAAAGAAAAACTTGTTGTGCTTCAGAAGGTTGAGAAAGTAGTTATAAACACATACTGCATTGTAACAGAGTCAATAATACTTTAAAAATAGTTAGAAATAAAGAAATCTTTAATTTATTATTCTAAGTGCCAAGAGGTCACATATTAAAATAAAGATACAAGTACGTAAATGTACACTTTAAAGACTAAACAATATATAAATATGGAGATTTAAAATATCAATCTTTTTAACAAAATTGTACAAACTCTTTTAAAATTGACCAAAACCGACCATACAATCCCTGTAGACTCACAAGACTCATGCAAATGAAACATAAGTTTTAGCCTGGTAGGACCCTAGCTAGCATAGGTTTGTTACGTTATTATAATAATAAGTTAAAATAAACTCCAACTATATATTATAAGATCAAGTTTACTGACATATAAGGTCTCCTTTTTTTTCTTTTTTTTTTTTAATCAAATTGAGTATTTGATTTTCAATAGGAGAAAAATTAGCCAAATTGTTAGCATGCATTATCTTCTGATTAATAATCCGTTAACATCCTTTAGGAACAGGAACATATCTAATTTCTCTTATAAAATAACCCTAAACTCATCATTTGCCGCATTTAGTTCATAATAATATGAACAAACTGTTTTCTAATCCGCTATTTCCAGCTGGTGTTCGTGTTCTTCTTGTTGACGATGATGCTACCTGTCTCCGAATACTAGAAGCTTTGCTACTGGCATGCAACTACAAAGGTGCTTTTCTTTATTCTTGTTCAATTTTTTCTCCATTTCTGTTGCTAAAAGATAGGATATGCTGTTTGCCTTGCCTGCAGTGGTGAAATGTAGAGGGGCTATAGATGCTTTGAGAATCCTTCAAGAGGGTAAAGAGGAGATCGACATTGTTTTAAGCGAGCTACACATGTCTCGCGTCAATGGATTCAAGCTTCTCGATCAAATCATTGGACTGCAAATTGACCTGCCTGTTGTGAGTAAGCACTTTCAATTTCATCTCATTGCTCAATCTATAAGAAATTTGAAAATTCAATCGGTAAGCACTCACACCGCTCACCTTAAAAGGAAGGGCTGTTCGTAAATTAAAACAGTACAGAACTGAGTTCAAAACGTCATGAGACAGTTTGGTCAATTTGGTCCATATTCACCTATTCGGTGTCGACATTAGAACATTGAGAGGACCGGAAAGGTCCCACCTCTGGTGTACCAGTTATTGCTATTGCGCCCATAATAAATGCTAGGTAGCCAAGTGCAGAACGACTGAAAGCATCTAAGTAGTAAGTCCACCCCAAGTTCTCTCTTTAGCGAAGACACAACTTATTTTCTTATCTATAGACCACCGTCACATTGTTTGAGACAAGCCAGGAACCTGTCTCAGGCCCTTAGGGACTTTATCGGCCTCCGCCCAACAATATCTAGTACTGAAAATTAATTGGCTTAATTGATGGTATCAGTGATGTCTAGTGACGACACAGTAGATGCAATAAAGAAGATAGTGATCCAGGGGGCGTGTGGCTACTTACTAAAGCCGGTGAGGAAAGAAGAAATCAAGGTCTTATGGCAGCATGTTGTTCGTCACAAACAGGGGAATTTGGGGAAGGGCATAAGGCCACCGCAGGCGGCGGCGTTTTGGGATTCCGGCGAGATGCCGCGGCAGCAGAAAAGTGTAGAAAACTGTGGAAGCTCAAACAATAATAGGGATGAAGATACTAATGCTACTGCTACTACGGCCAATGTTAAGAAACCGCGATTGGTGTGGACACCACAGCTTCACCAGCAATTTGTGGCTGTCGTCAGCCAAATTGGTCTTAGAAGTATGAATCTATTGGCCTTTAGTTTTCTTGCATTCATATTTTTTTTTTATTTCTTCTGATCTGTAACTAATTAGTTGGCTTCACTATTGGGGGTTAGATGCTGTTCCAAAGAAAATATTGGATTTGATGAACGTTCCCAATCTAAGCAGAGAAAATGTTGCCAGTCATCTCCAGGTACATCTGTATATCCTACCTTACTTGATAGAATTGAATTGAATAAGCTAAGACTATCTCCAGCTTTGAAAGTGCAATTATTGTAAGACACAGCAGAATTGCAACACTTGCATTGGTGTGAAATAGAGAATTGTATGAAAGAAAAATGAATAGTAATTAATTGTAAATTTAATGAAATAAGATTTTGAAAGTGAGATAATTTACTAAAACTAATAATGTAGAAATATCGGCTTCATCTACAAAGAAATGGGGATCAGAATTCATACAAGAGGTTCAGCATTCATCAACTCCATTATGAAGACATGGTCTTGAACAAGAACAATGAACAACAAGTGATGCCAGCGGGCGGTGACCATAACTATGTTAATGTTTACGACTATGGCAGCCTAGGCCGAGGGAGTAATGTTTACAACTATGGTGGCCTAGGCCGAAGAGTAGGAGGGAGTAATGTTTACAACTATGGCAGCCTAGGCCGAAGAGTAGGAGGGAGTACAACTACTATGGACAACTATGGTAGCCTAGGCCGAAGAGTAGGAGGGAGTACAACTACTATGGACAACTATGGTAGCCTAGGCCGAAGAGTAGAAGGGAGTACAACTACCAACTACTTTTCCGCTTTTCCGCCCTATCAACCCCAATCCACCGGGTATACATACAATAATAATAATCCCAACCAGTTGGGAAACACTTCCTCTGCTCCCAGCCAGCGCCAACAAGATGAGACTCAGGTTTGTACTTATTACTTTTAAACCATTTCAACCTTTTGCACTTAGTTACTTTTAAACCATTTCGACCTTACTAAATAAAATTTTACTTTTAAACCACTCCACCCTTTTTACTTTTAAACCACTCCACCCTTACTAAATAAATTGTCGCCGGAACTTATTACTTTTGTGCAATTGATCTATTAAAAATTATATTAGATTACACTGGAACTTATTACTTTTGTGCAATTGATCTATTAAAAATTATATTAGATTACACCGGAACTTATTACTTTTGTGCAATTGACCTATTGAAAATTATATTAGACTACTTTTGTCTAATTGAGCTATTAAAAATTATATTAGATTACTTTTGTCTAATTGAGCTATTGAAAATTATATTATATAAAAAAAATATATGTGAAATTGTAATTGCTTCATTTATAGAAGACATAAAAATTTAGGCAAAACAAAATAGTAACACTCATTTCAAAATATTGAAGAATTTTATATCTGCTCATTATTTTTCTATTTTGTGTGTTGCAGTACAATGGTGAAGGAGATTTTGGAGTCTCTCTGTACGATTTTTCTGGCACGGATAGTAATTACACATAACTTGTATGCATGATATACAGATACTTACACCTATAAGAACTTAATATTTAATTTAGTGATATTATACATTCTTATAAATGGAATTGAGAATTCTAAAGAGCTGTCATATTGTTAACAATTTTTATGAAGTTGAACAGAAATTCTTTGTACAATTTTGTTGAAAACATTGTCTCTAACATTGTCCCTTATGTATTAATCTCAAAAGAAATATATTACTTAAATTATTAATATATATTATTAATTTTATCATTATTATGAAAATTAATATTCATTTATTATTATTTGTATATACTATTTACTATTTATTATGAATTTTTTTTATAGAAATTATTATTGGTTATAGAAATAATAGTTTGATAATTTTTAACATGTATTTTTTTTACATTATTACTCTAATATATATATGTAGAGAGAGAGGGGGAGGTAAGTAAAAATTGATATGAACTATCCATTTAGGTAGATCATGATGATATAATGTAATTAGGAAAAGTAAAAGATTTTAAAATGTTTTTACAAATGTACGACATTATAAACTATTATGAAAACTCTTAGAGCATCACCATCACTATTATGAAAACTCTTAGAGCATCACCATCAGTGAAGCTTGAGCAAATAATGTCAGAAAAAGTAAGAGAGAAATTGAAATGGGTTCATCCGCAAATGAGTTGTTTTCTGACAAAAGGGATTAAGGCCAGGTCTTCGCTGTGTTTGGCGCACAGTTACAGCTGGGTGCCCATGCGGGCGCGTGCATCGTAAGGCGCACCTGACACCTTCATATTTTTATTATTATTTTTTAAAATTTGATTTGTTTTTTTTTCCTCTCATTTTCTCTTTCCTAATCACACTTACAAAAACTCCTCCTCAATAACCGCGAAAAAATTCCATTGATAAGGATGCTCTTAAAAACATTTTGAGAATTTGTTATTTGGATTTAAATGTGAGTTGTATAAGTATTATATAAAATCTAAAAAAATATTATTTTCATTCCAAAATTTTTGCTAATATTTCATGATGACGTGGCTTATAATTAATAAGAATACTGTTTTTTTTTTTGAATGCTACTGACTCTATTACTCTCAACCTACTGAAGCACAAAGAGACAGCAACGCCTCCACTGAGGCTTGAACCCACCATCTCCCGTATACGGTAAAGGGTTTGATGCCACTGGACTACAAGGCCCTTGGCAATAAGAATATTGTTGTTTTAATAGTTAGTACGAAATCTCTATTATGTTGTAGCCTCTAAGAGGTTATAAGTATGTAATTAAAGTAAGATACACATATTGGTGAGGGCTCTTTGTGCGCAATAAGCAGAGGTCTAGCATTTGTGTTCAGTTGAGTTAGGAAGAATGGAAAGAAGCAAATAATTGAAATGTGTAATTCGGTAAGAAAAGATTAAAGAATATAAAACAAAGATGTATCAGATTAACAATGTTACCAACTCATCATTAGAGAAGAGTAAGGATCCACCAAATTTACTCCAATCCGTTAAATCTGTTTCGATCCAATTTGAATTCACTTAGGGTATGTTTGGAAAGAAGGAAAATGACTTCTAGAAAATATTTTCTAGAAAATGAGTCATTTTCTAGAAATATTTTTCTTTCCCGTGTTTAGTTGCATTTTAGAAAACTGTTTTGATGTGTTTGGTTCATTTTCTAGAAAATGAAAAAAAAAATTGTAATCTAAAAATTAAAATTATATAAAAATTACAAACATTCTATCAATTATTATCATCAAATAAATTAGTGTCATTATAAAAATAAATAAATAAAAAATAAAAAACTCTCTCTAGTTTAACTAGAGAGATCGAAGAAGAGTCACTGGTTTCCATCTGGTAACCAGAGAGGTTAGACTCCTCTCTGGTTTTCGATCGAAAACCAGAGAAGAGTCTCTAGTTTCCAATTGGAAACCAGAGAGTCTCTAGTTTCCCTCTCTGTGTTCCGGTTGAAAATTAGAGAGTCGAGATTCTCTGTCTTCCGATCGAAAATCAAAGATGGTGATTTTCAATCGGAAAAGATGATTTTTATGATTTCCAATGGAGGCTGTCGACTTGAAGATGAAGAAGGCCCTTGGTTTGTTGCGATTGTGTAGCAAGAAGAGTGAAGATGGAGAAGGAGGGAAGAGAAAAACCCTATGCACCAAGTCTGGAAAATGACTTCCCCCAAATTTTGGGGAAGTCATTTTCTAGAAAATGAGCCTCATTTTCCTTTGACCCAAAGCTATTTTTCTTTGACTTTTGTTTTCTATGTCTTGCCAAACATTAGAAGCCCGAAAAATGATTTTCATAAATCATTTTTCGAGCTTCCAAACACACCCTTAGCTTAAAGTGGATGGAATATGGATGCTTCTAAAAAATCTATTATATTTAATATGCTCCATTAGGTTTGATTTTGCACCATAACGTGTTTAGAAATGCACCAAGGTGTGGTGCATTTTTGTGGTGCATTTGTGCATTCCACTCTGGTGCATTTCTGAACACGTGGTGGTGTATGACAACACGTCCGCATGGGAAGGCATGCTCACATTTGATTCAGACGTCTGTGTGGGTAATCATTGAATATGTAAGCCTTGGAACTTTTCTAATAAAGATTAGGAAATATTTTGTGTTGTAATAAGAAATTGGTTCCTAATTTTTTATTCCAAAAAAAATATTTGAAATCAAGGATATTTAGAGATTTTTGTGAATGAAATGCTTGAAATTGATTATTTTGACTTTTTTAATATTTGAAATCTAGTATTATAAATTATTTTATTTTTTAACTTAAAATTCGTCATTCAATATGCATTCAATCCGTTATTATCGGATCGAATCCGTACTCTTTTTAGTGGTAAGTTAGCTTTGGTGACTTGAAAAAGAGTAGCATCTACTATACTAATAAGAGCCAAAGAGAGTTAGACCTAAAATGGGTAGAAAAAATGGCGGTCAAATTATTTAATCAAATGGATGGTTCGGATGAATTATTTAATCAAATAGATGGTTAAGATAATTCCGATTAATATTATTAATAGAGATTACCTAATTTAACCTTACTTTTATGATTATCCGTTAATTTTTCTGTTAAATATTCTCTTCTCCGTTAATATTCCTTTAATTTTTAACTTACCCATTAATTTCTATAAGAAAGGTCTTAGGTTCGAACCTCATCTTAATCAAATTTGATATAATTAAGTTTCTCACTCTATTTTACACTTATTCAATTAAATAAATTAGTAGCTACAACAAAAAATGATACATATGTATTTCTTTAATTTAGAATTATGTGTCTACAATACCTTTATTTGAAAAAATTATTCATTATCAAAAAATTAAATTAAATAAGAGAAATAATTTCATTAGTTATATTGTCTTTATTTTCTCTCATGCAAAGATTCTTTACATTCAAATTTATCAATTGATATTCATTACATTGTCCATTATCTTATTTTTACAATATCTTGTAATTAAATATCAAAGTTATAATACAAAATAATGTTATATATTTATTTACCAAGTATTTTATTAATACAATGAAAAAAATTTTAAAATAATTTGAAGCTAATTATATTAACTACTTGGGGATTGGTTGACAAAGAGAGTACTTAAATAATCCAACAAATTGAAGCGGAATCACTCTATTTTACTCTTATTGAATTAAATAAACTAGTAGTTACACAAAAAAATGATACATATGTATTTCTTTAATACCATGAAAAAAATAAAAAAGAATAGTTTGAAACTAATCATATTAATTACTTGGGGGATTTGTTGACAATGAAAGTACTCAAATAACCCATTACCCAACAAATTGAAGCGAGAAACTACCTTTTAATATCTTTGGAATACATAATATTCTAAATTTTCAAATTTTTATTAATTTATTTAATCTTTTTTCTTAAATTATGGATTTCTTTATCCAAAATAACTCATTCAACAATAATGGTTGAACCAAATAAACCCCAAGCAGAACACCTAAAGGAAAGTCCATAGCTCCTATATCATAATCACATTGCATGACGTTGTCATCTATGCTAACAACAATATTCGAATTGCAAATATCACACTACCAACAAAAAGGAAGAGAACAAATAGTAAAGATTAAGACAATGACAATGTTACTCAAAAGAAATTATGAACCACTTAGAAAAATTCAAATTAAAAGTAGTATT
This sequence comes from Ipomoea trifida, assembly GCA_003576665.1. Lineage (NCBI taxonomy): Eukaryota > Viridiplantae > Streptophyta > Magnoliopsida > Solanales > Convolvulaceae > Ipomoea > Ipomoea trifida. Next base: position 18,948,978 of record CP025650.1, read on the forward strand.
TATTTATACTATCATTTTTAGACCAAATATTTAGACTATCGATTTTACAAGGTTGCAAACATTTATTTTAGTAATAATTATAATGAATTTTCTACATTATCTTGGATTCATATACTTTGAGTTAGATATTTAAATAAAAAAATTCGACATTCAATTGCCCATGTATAAACTTCTCATATATAATCTTGCATTGATATACTTTCAAATATTTATTTAAATATAAACATTGGGCATTAACCCATTCGTGCAATGCGCGTATAAAACTAGTATATAATAAATGACAGAGTTGCTAAAGGACATAATACACAACTTATTTTCTCATCTATAGACCACCGTCACATTGTTTAAGACAAGCTAGGAGCTTGCCTCAGACCCTTAGGGACTTTATCCGCAAAGTCCGCTTCGGCCCAACAATATTTAGTACTGAAAATTAATTAGCTTAATTGATGGGGCAAATGACAGAAATATGGATGCATGGCATTCTATTGACAAAATTGTGAACGAATCTAATAATTGACAAAAATATTAAAAACTCAGTTGCCAAATGCGTTCTATATCAGAATTGGTCAAACACAAAACGCAAGTACCACTTGCGTTAAATTTTTTAAATTTTAAAATTTTTTTTTGGGTCTCCGGCGACCATATGGTCGCCGGTCACCGGCTTCTCCGACGAAGGAGAAGCCAGTGATGGTTGCTGGCTTCTCCAGCGAAGGAGAACTTCTCCTTCGCTGGAGAAGCCAGCAACCATCGCTAGCTTCTCCAGCAAGAAGGAGAAGCCGGCGACCATATGGTCGCCGGAGACCAAAAAAAAATTAAAAATTAAAAAAATTTAACGCAAGTGGGACTTGCGTTTTTCAAAAAACGCAACTCCCACCTGCGTTTTGTGTTTGACCAATTCTGACATAGAACGCATTTGGCAACTGAGTTTTTAATATTTTTATCAATTATTAGATTCGCTCACAATTTTGTCAATAGAATGCCATGCATCCATATTTCTGTCATTTGCCCTAATTAATGGTATCAGTGATGTCGAGTGACGAGAGAGTAGATGCAGTAAAGAAGATAGTGATCCAGGGGGGCGTGTGGCTACTTACTAAAGCCGGTGAGGAAAGAAGAAATCAAGCTCTTATGGCAGCATGCTGTTCGTCACAAACAGGGGAATTGGGGGAAGGGCGGCATAAGGCGGCTGCAGGCGCGGCGTTTTGGGATTCCGGCGAGATGCCGCGGCAGCAGAAAAGTGTAGAAAACTGTGGAAGCTCAAACAATAATAGGGATGAAGATACTAATGCAACTGCTACTACGGCCAATGTTAAGAAATCGCCATTGGTGTGGACACCACAGCTTCACCAGCAATTTGTGGCTGTTGTTAACCCAATTGGCCTTAGAAGTATGAATCTATTGGCCTTTAGTTTTCTTGCATTCATATTTTTTTTTATTCCTTCCGATCTGTAACTAATTAGTTCGCTTCACCTATTGGGTTAGATGCTGTTCCAAAGAAAATATTGGATTTGATGAACGTTCCCATCTAACCAGAGAAAATGTTGCCAGTCATCTCCAGGTACATCTATATATATCCTATGATAGAATTGAATTGAATAAGCTAAGACTATCATCCGCAGCTCCGCAGCTTTGAAGGTACAACTCTGGTGTCAGTTGCTAACACCTGCAAACTGTATACTTTTATTCTAAGATGACGTGAAAGAGAGAATTCTATAAAAGAAGAATGTTTAGTGATATAACATTTTGAAAGTGATATAATTTACTAAACTAATAATGTAGAAATATTATTATGTAGAAATATTGGCTTCGTCTACAAAGGAATGGGGATCAGAATTCACACAAGAAGTTTAGCATTCATCACCTCCATTATGAAGACATGGTGTTGAACAAGAACCATGAACAAGCATAGGTAACAATGGCCGAGGAGTAGGAGGTAGTCCAACCATAGGTAACCATAGGTAACATTCTCAATACAACTATTGTGGATGCCGTCAACTACTTTTCGGCTTTTTCGCCCCAACAATGTTATCAACTACTTTTAGGCTTTTTCGCCCCAACAATGTTATCTCCACCCTGGAACCCCAACCGACTGCCTGTACAGGCAATAATAATCCCAAGGCTTTCAGCATGCTTCGCCAACCGGATCAGACTCAGGTTTGTATCTCACCCATATTACTTTTGTCCCTTGGTTATTTAAAAATGTGCAATTAAATTATCACCCTAAAAAAAATATGTGCAATTGAAATTGCTTTATTTAGTTTTTAAAAGGAAAATCTATTTCACTAAGACTCTTTTTTTTTTAAAAAAAAAAAAATTTATCTAAAAATTTAGGCAAAACAAAATAGTAACATTAATTTGAAGAATTTTATATTCTCTGCTCATTTTTTTTTTCTAATTTGTGTGTTGCAGTACAATGAAAGAGATTTTGAAACCTCTTTGTATGATTCTTCGGATAGTAATTAATTTTAGGTCAATTATACGTAACTATGATATACATATTACTTAATATTTAATTTAGTGATATATATGGCTCTCCTTTAATTTAATTAATAAAGAAAAGTACAACATCCAATTATAAAGTAACAACAATTTCTAGTGAATCTTGGATATATATCTCTATCCTTTAATTAAAAAATGAAATTAGAACATGCAATTATAAAGTAACAACAATTTCTAGTGGATCTTGGGGCAACAAAAAATAAATCTAGCTGCTTTTTATTTTGTAATACGTAACAAATTAAAAATATGTAACTATAATATAGCATATATCAAATATATTAATTTAGTCATAATTTAGTCATGTTCAATATAATTTTGTTTTTATACTATTAAATTGCATAATTTAATGCATACACTCCACTACACCTCATCTTCCTAATGTAAGTGAGAGAAGGAATCGGTCATTTCATACCCATAAATTATTAGTATGTATTATTAATTCTATCATTATTATAAAAATTAATTATTCATTTACTATTATTTGTATATAATATTTACTATTAATTATGAAATTTTTATAAAAATAATAAATCGATAATTTTTAAATTAATATTTGTACATAATCATCATCTTATAACAATCTAAATTCTATCTCTAGCTAACATGTGTTGTTACTCTATTTAGTTTACATTATTATCCTAATATATATATATAGGAGGTTCAAGTAAAAATATATTCTCATGTAAAAAGTAAAAAATTGATATGATCCGTCCATTTAGGTAGATCATGATATAACACAATTAGAAAAAGTAAAGATTTTAAAATGTTTTTACCAATTTACAATATTATAAACTATTATGGATACTCTTAAAAATATTTTGAGAATTTATTATTTGGATTTAAATTTATGATCTATTATCCATTACTGTATTATATAAAATTTGAAAAAATATTATTTTCATTCCAATTTAAAGATCATGTGTAATGTGGTAAGAAAAGATTAAAAGAATATAAAACAAAGATGTATCAGATTTATGGTAATGATAGACAAACAATGTTACCAATTCATCATTAGAGAAAGTTAGGATGCGGCAAATTTGGTCCAATCTATTAAATCGCTCCGATCCAATTGTTTTTTTAATTTGAAGGGGATACCCAAACGGTTCTTTACAAATCATCTGGAGAATATGCATACAAACAGGTAACTTCAGAATAGCCTGTCATAGGGTTTCTCTAAGTCAACTTTCATTATCATCCATCCAGATTTGCCTATTAATTTTATTTTTCATAGAATCTATAACCTCTTGATAGGTGAGTATGTTGTCCGTTATTTGCCTTCCCAGAACGAAGCTCGTTTGGTGTGGTCCAACTAGCTTCCTTGAAATACCTTTTAGCCTTGTAGGCATAATCATCGTTAGGAGTTTGTATGAAACATTACACAAGCCTATTGGACGAAATTGCTTCACACTGTTTGGACTCGACACCTTTGGGAATTGGGATAAGCGATATAAACGTGTATGTGCACTCTGGAGGCAACTCTCCCTTTTCTAAAAAATTTATAGCAAATTTAATCAGACACCCCCCAACTATATCCCGTGTCTTTTGATAGAAACTCGCACTATACCCATCTGATCCAGGTGCCTTAAAAGGCGCCATGTCAAACAAAACTAGCTTGACTTCTTCTAGGCATATTGATAGAAACTCGTACTATACCTCATCTAGTCTGCATCACTAAGGGAAGGAGGGGGAAGGAGGGGGGGAATATGCCTTGCAGTAATGGCTCAGGATTGGTAGCTGCCTCTTCCGAGAAGAGATTGATGAAGTAATTTCGAACATGATCTCTAATTAAGCTCTCATCCACTATAAGCTGCCCATTTTCAACCTTTAAAACTTTAATTCGGGCCAAGTTCCCTTTCACCGAGGTTGCAACATTGTAAAACTCATGTTTTGATCGCTAAAAGTGATCCATTCCTCTCTAGAACGTTGGAACCAGATGGTAGAGAGTCTCCTCGAGTTCCAAATGCAGTTTTATATCCAGCTTATTGAGATACGGCCGAGCATTTCGAGGAGAAGGTGGGATAGTTCATCTTGACCTAGGATGGTCGAGGCGATTCTTGAAACTGGCAAAGACTACTTCAGCAAAAATGAGAACATTAGGAACCTTAGTACACGTGGAGGAATTAGCGAAGCCTCTGACCTCCCCCTATGTATGGGTCACACGCCTCTGACATGTGCTCTCTTCGCCCCTATAAATACCGCATTAAATGCTAAGGAGAAGGACTTTTGACATTTTCCACATAAACATTGTTAGCTCGAGACTCTCTAACCCACCGACACCTTTCTCGAGCTCGACTGCTTAAACCAACAAGCAGACGACTAAAGGCTCCACATACGATCTGACCATAGTATTTATACATATTTGTGGGTACGACAATATTTACCACATTAGCAAGAATTTGATTGATTTTTACTATTCACCAAAGCAATGGATCATGCTGATAATGTGTTATAATCCCCTTCAGCCTTTAACACTTCCCCGTTAAAACGGATTGAATAGCAATAATGTAACGAGTAAAAGAAAGAAAGAAAATTGACAATAGTATAGGACTATAGGTAATCAGAATTGCATTCACCAACAGTCCAAATACAATACATGTCTATATCTATATATACAATGCTAATGTAACAGATAGAATAAATGGTAGACATAATTGACAGACTGTTACGTCAATTACAATATGAATTAACATAATGTCCATATTTATTATTATTTATAACAGATTAGAAATAATCAAAAGGATATTTGGGGTTTTTTTGAATAAAATGCTTGAAAATTGATCATTTTGATTTTTTTGTTTAATTTTGAAATCTTGTATTATAAATTATTTTATTTTTTAAACTTAAATAATTCAATCCCCAATTATTTTATCTTTTAAACTTAAAATTTGTAATTCAATCCGTTGTTAGCGGATCGGATCCGCACCCTCTTTAATAGGGGTGGAAATAGGTTAGGTCAAGTCGAGCTTTAGAAATTTAGGCCTGAACCTGCTATGGAAACCTAAAGCCTGAGCTTGGGTCTGGGCCTGGACCTATATGTAGGCTTTTTTTAGGCTCAAGCATGAGCCTACAGTAAGCCTTTTTAAAAGCCTATTTAACATATAGGCTTTAAAAAAGGCTTCAAAATAGATCATAAATAGGCTTTGAGCCTATTTAAAGCCTCCATTTTTAAGCCTTTTAAAGTATACCTGTAAAAGAATTTTAAAAAAATATCTAAGTTCAATTGTATTATTATTTGTTATCCTATATAATATCATAAATAAATAATAAACAATCAACTCACATAAATATTATGACAGTAAGAACAATTAATAAAAAAAAACAATAAGAATACATACAACAGAATTAGCAGCAATGTTTATAGTTGAATTATAATTTAGAATGAGATTTTGGAGGTGGAGGGTTAGAGTTTGGTAATTATATATACTTGGAATTGTATTGTAAATATAAAAATATATTAGGTATAATATATATATAAGCCAGGCCTGAAGGCCGAGCATGGTATATATAAGTCTGGCCTGTTAGTTATATAGGCTTTTGAAATTTGTTCAAGCCTGGTCTTTCTACTAAACGAGTTAGGCCTAACTAGGCTTTAATTAGACCTGGACATAGGCGCCTACAAGGGGCCTGGCCTATTCCCACACCTACTCTTTAGGGGTAAGCCAGCTTTGGTAGCTTAAAAAAGATAGCATAATAATATGCAGAAGAGCATCAATGAAACTCCTCTAGAGGGCTTCAATCAAGCATTATTTGGTGCACAATGAATATAACAAGTAATGAAATAAAGAAATGTAAAGAAACATATAATAATGCAAAGAGTAATGAAATAAAGAAATGTAAAGAAACATATAATAATGCAAAGGGGGTGTTTGCACTTGAACAGTTGAACTATCCAATCCAATCCAATCCAAATCAACAAAAGTGCAAGCCTGAAGCCCTCAATAATATCAGGTTTGGTGAGCTATAAACATGGATAGCTGTTCACCATTGCAAACCCATTGATACTCAATAAGCCAGACATTTTAATAGAACAAGAAGAAAACATGCTGAAATAGGAACATAAACCACATCACCAGAAACAGGAATTGCTGATGAATCAACAATTCAGCATCCATGGTGGGGTACTAGACTACTAGATCACAAGATATGAACTCCAATAATAATAATAATAATAATAATAATAATAATAATAATAATAATAATATATTGAAAGTATCATAGGTTTTAGAGAAGCATCCATGGTGATTCAAGTATACAAGGACCAGTCAGTCCAGGCACCTGAAACATGTCCATTCTCGCAAACATAGGCACGAACAACTGGCTCGCCATCGTCGTGGAAGCCGAAATACCTTCTCAGGCAGAAAGCGGAATGCAAGTCCCATGTCTGTTTGGAATTGCAGAATGCACAATTCAGATCTATCTTTTTCCTGTTCCCATCGTTGATTGTCCTCCAAACCCTAGATTGCTTGAAATTCTTGAAGATTCCTCGGAAAAGCATGTAGTTTCGCTTCTGCTCCAGGTGAAGGCAGCCCGGCCAATCGCAGATGTACAGGCAATCCTCTCTGAATCGGCTCGCCAGAAGCTTAATCCCCTGCTCGCGGCTCAAATTCCAGGGACCGGTCGCCAAATGAGAGCAAGATCTGGCGATTTTTCGTCTCTTAGATCCGGCGATTTTTCTTTTCTTAAGAACGCAGGAATCGCCGCTCGGAGTCGCCGGTTTCGCTTGCTGCGCCTCGCTCACATGCGGCCGAGCTTGTGACGATTCAGAGACATCGCACACCGTATCGAACATCAGATCGTCAAACAGAGACCAACCGCAATCGGATTGTTCAGAATCCGGATCCGCCTTCACCGAAGAAGCCGGATTTTGGGATCCGGATCCACCAGATTGAGCCAAGGCGGGTTCGGAGAAGATCTCATCGGGTCCGAGCTCGCGTTCGAGCCCGAAATCCGAATTCTCCAAGAGCACGCCGGAGTGGAGGAGGCCGGGGCAGCAGAAGGCCAGCTTGTAGAGAGCCGCCCAACCGCCAGGCGGTGCTGCTGCCGCCGCGACCGCGGCGGCAGAGAGAAGATCGGAGACGACGGCGGGAATCGCCTGGGAGCACTTCGATTTGCAGCAGAGGTTACGGATAAGAGAGGAGAATTTGGTGGAGACGCAGGCGAGGCGTGCCCAGTAGCGAGGATCATCCTCGAGCTTGTAGAAAATGTTGAGAATGATATCGTCGGAGAGCACAGAGAAAGCATTTTCAGACATGGCGGAAACGCCAATCTCCTCCACAGCACTATCGGATGATGTTTGCACAGTCAAATGTAACTCAACAGAGCGGACCAGGTGAGTTGTATTCTTGACTTCATTCTATGCCATTATTTCAATCATATAAACATATGGTTTATATTGAATTGAAAACCACAATAAATTTATGGCTGGGAGAATTTTCAATTTTTTTTTAAAACAAATAATAGAAAAGAATTCATACTCCCTCTAGTCCTCTTTGTACTATATTTTTTAATTTAGGAAACAAATATTTTTAAAATATTAAGAAACAGTACTTGGCTACTTGTATCGTTTTACATCATCCAATGCTCCATACGTAGAATACATACCTCTACCATCTACTTTTTGTATACCCAATACGGAACTATTTATATTGTGCATGCACCTAAACACTACAATGTTTGAGTAAATTTGAATTTTGGTTTCTATTGGGTCTTGTTAATTATATATAATTCATGATTTTTTAAATTGTTAATTTAGTATTTTAAGTATTTAATTTTTATCACCGGACATATGTAATCGAAAATTTTTAACTCCCGAATCAATCTTAGAATGTGTTTGGTAACCCGGAAATGATTTTCATAAATTATTTTTCGGACTTTTGGTGTTTGACAACATCCGGAAAATGTGGTCAAAGGAAAATGATTTTCGTTGACCACAAGAAATGACTCAATTTTTCCGGAAAATGACTTCGTGAGCCTTCCCTCTCTAGTCCGACAAACTGGTTTTCACATGAAACCAATCCGCCGGCTCTGGTCAACGACCACTACTCTGGTTTCCGGTAGGAGCAGCGAGTTTAGTTTTTTTTTTTTAAAAAAAATTATTTATAATAAATATTACTCCATATTAGTTTATATATATATATATATATATATATATATATATATATATATATATATATATATATATATATATAAAAAAAAAAAATAACAATATATAATTATACATTGTTACTCATTTTCTGGAAAATGAACTAAACACACAAAGACAGTTTTCCAAGATGTAACCAAACACCGAATGTGAAACCATTTTCCGAAAAATGACTCATTTTCCAAAAGTCATTTTCCTGCTTTCCAAACACACCCTTAAATGGAAGGGGCAAAAGTGTTTTTTGCCCCTTTTGCTCCGCTAGTAACAACCCTCCCCGTCAGCGAGGTTGGTTGTAGGGATGGCAACAGGGCGGGATGGGGACGGGGCCCCGTCCCCGCGGGGAATTAGACGGGGACGGAGATTCCCCGTCCCCAATCAATTCGTAGTCCACATCTTAAATTAGTGTAATTTTAATTTTAAAAATTATGATTCTAAAGGAATGCAGAATTATTTTGTGCATTCTGACAAAGAACAAGTTTTCCTAGTTATTAAATGAGTTGCTTTGTTCGCAGAACGTTTGACAAAATTAAAGCTAATGTTAATTTTAAAAAAAAATTATTTTTCCTTCATGTCGTCAATCAAGAGGCCAAAAGAAGAAATCATAGAAGCAAATAGAGCATTGAAGATCAAAAGGGCGTCCATTTTTATATAAAACTTATCAACATTTAAATTCTTTAGTCAGCTCAAGGCCTCTTTTACACCCATTGCTTCCACTTCTTTTGGTTGAAATAAGTCATTCCAAGGAACTCCCTTATCAGCGACAAATGAACCTTCTTGATTTCTAATAACAAAGTCAAACCCCATATTTTTTTGGTCAAGCGTAGCATCGACATTAATTTTGAAAAATCTCTTAGTTTCTTTTTTATATATATTAAGAGAAAGCTTACACTTTTGATCCTTGAATGCATTATCGAGTCATAAATTTAGTTTTTTTTTTTCGCTTTTACAAATTTAGTCATTTAATTATTAAACGAATTGTGAATTCAATTTTTGACAAATTGAGATGGAAAGCTTGGTTTGTATCTAGAGTTTTATGAGGGTTTATATGTAGTTCAATCTATTCTCTATATTATCTCATAATACCCTAGACACATATTGAGTTTCACATCTCAAATAGGTGAGGGACTAAACCACTCATTTACCAATTATAACCATATATATTTGTAAAATTTGAAAGAGATAGACTAAATTTATATCTCTAGAACAAATTAGGGATCACACTTTTCCTTATATAATGTGTAGGTTAGAATATTTATTTAAGAAAATGAGCAAATTGTCATTTTGGTCCATTGACTATAGGGGTATTTTTAATTGCAATCCACGACTTTCAAAACTGTTAATTGCATACCATGACTATTCAATTTTTATCAATTTTGGTCACTCCGACCAAATTACCGGTCAAATGTCTCCGGAAAATTCTAAACCCTCAAATAATGAGGGTATTTTAGTCATTTCATGTCTGTTTTCTTCTTCTCCGGCGGACCATCTGCTGCTTCTTGCCTCCTGGAAAAGTGCGACGCCAAACGAGGGCTGGCCACAGTGGAGCTCCTCTACCGGATTCCGTCCGGATGCGCGGCATTTGTTGCCCACGTGCTCACCGTCTCGCACACCATTTTCCCGTCGTTGCTAGAAGGAGAAGAAGGCCGAAGAAGGAATCTAGCCCGCCACTGCCATGGTTTTGCTGCATTGCGCCGCCGTCGGAAGCTCGCTACTCACGCCGGACGGGGAAGGGAAGCTCGCCAGTGCTGGTTCTTCGCTCCATCGCTGCTCACAGTCGCCGTCGGAAAAATAGAGATGAGGAAGGATGTTGATTGCCGGAGAGGAGGCCACTGTTGTTCGTCATTGGAGGAGCGGCGTCAAGGTCGTCATTGTTCTGCCAGAGAGGAACCAGAGCTACCGTCGGTCGAAGCTGCTCAGAGAGAACCAGAGCTGCCACCGAAAAAGTACAAGAACGCCGGAGATGAAGAGCATGCATGTGAAATTACTAAAATACCCCTCATTATTTTAGGGTTTAGGATTTTCCGGCGAGTTTGGCCGATAATTTGGCCGGAGTGGCCAAAATTGATAAAAATTGAATAGTTATGGTATGCAATTAACAGTTTTGAAAGTCGTGGAATGCAATTAAAAATACCCCTATAGTCAGTGGACCAAAATGACAATTTTCTTCTTAAAAAATTAAAATTATTTAAAAGTTTGAATATAATAATTATAAAATACAAAGGTTTGATATTTTCGTTCCCAACAAACCAAATGACTAATTTATCTAGACACTTACATTTGCCAGATATTGCATCCGGTGGGGTGTGTTGAATACTCTAATTAGGTAGAATTCAATTTTATAATGTCTAGCTAGCTACTCATAGCTATCTTGTTTTGTCACTTTTTCAATATTAGCAATATTTTCTTGAGTTGTGTTTGCTTCCCCTTCCTACTCAAACATGCCACTTCTAAGTCTAATAACTTTAGAGCATCCATAAGTACGGATTTTAGAAGGTTTTTACAGATTTTAAAGTATATATGGAGGAGAGAGAAATAGGGATTGAGGAAGAGTGTTCAAGATCTTTGCAGGATGTGCTTGTTTTTTATAAGAATAGTGGGTCCCATCCAAAAAAATAACCAAAAGCGTTTAGCCGGGCGCGTGCAATTCACGTGCCGGGCTCGCTATTTTCTTTGTTGTTTTTTACATTTCTTTCTTTCCCTTCTCTCTCCTAATCACCTCTACAAAAATTTTTCAAAAACTATGTGTAATGAGAATGCTTACCATTAAAATAAACTCATTTATCCTTAATAACCTATATGCCACCTATAATCTTTTCAATGGATTGTGTTATATACGCTAGCTAAGTATAGAATTCCGTTTGAGGCACATACTCTCTAATCTTTTGACAACTGTTATGCTTCTCATATTGTGCAAATGATCAAGAAAGATCATATCCCTTCCACTTTTGGGAGTTTAATTTTTTATTAAATTTATTTTACATTGATGATGATGGTGGTGAGAATGAAGCGGGAGAGAGTAGTTAATTTTTATGTGTTTGAATGAATCAACAATGAAATAAGTTATCAAATTATTTTTATTTAAATTTCATGTTAACATTATGAAAGGGTTACACGATAGAATCCTAAAAAAATGCTAAGCGAACGTAATTTTAAAAGTAAATGTAGTCAATTAGATCTTATTTTAGAATAAGGGATTAATTGAGCACTTACGAATAATAAATGGAGCTATTTGACACTTCTGTGAAATATTTTTTTTTTTTTTTATGTATGTTAACTTTATATTTAATGACCAATTTCATATGTGTTGTATCATGTATGTATTTAATAATTAAAATTTTCTAAAAATAATTTATATATGCTTATTGGTTTTTTTTTATGAATTACTAACATTTTCTAATTTAATGATTATAATGACAACAACTTTTAGTACTTCACTATCAATTTAATCTAATATAATAGCTTGAGTTTTTTAATGAACTAAAGTTAGTCCAAAACATTTGAAATATCGCCACTTTTGAACATAAAATAGTATTAACTTTTACTTTATTATTATTATTATTATTATTATTATTATTATTATTATTATTATTATTATTATTATTATTATTATTATTATTATTATTATTGTTGTTGTTATTTTATAATTCTCTTCCATTTTCCTTATTGATTTTCTTAACTTCTTTCCAGCGAAACCAAAAAAAAAAAATCAAGTGGTTTTATCTTTGTCACATTGGCTCAAGATCCCGAGTATCATGTCTCGTAGGTTTTGTTTTCTATTTTTTTTGTTTGATTTATTTTATTTTGTTCTTTTTGCTTATAATAAGTTATACGAGTATATTTAATGTAAACAATTTGTCTATCTTTGTCATTAATTATGAGATGTACAATATAATTTATTACTTTATTAATTCTTTAATTTCATGTATTATATTGCTTGTGACAAAAGGTAGAATCGTCCACCCTAGACCTTTCACGCCCCGGCTCAACAAGATCATGTATTAAATTGCTAATTTTGTTGTTGCTAAATACTTTGGAGCTACTTTGGTCCTCCCAAATATAAGACAATCTAAACCCAGGCGCCAAAAAAAAAAAAAAAAAAAAAATAGTGACATACAATTTAATTTGAGTTCATGCAAATAAATTCATGTTGTATATTATTTTAAAATAATAAATTAAATGATTTGTTTAAGTGAAAAATAAAAATAGAAAACAGGCTAGTACTACGAAATATAGAAATGAATTCATTCATTTTGGAGACATTAAGTTTTAATTTATTTTTTTTTTTTTTGAAACACTATGATTTGTTCATATATTGCATTACGTCAATACTTGAAATCAATTTCAGGAAGTTTGGTAAAATCTATGAAGAAATTTGGTGAAATCTAAATCTATGATTTGAACAAATTTGCTTCAAGCCTACTAGCCTAGTGAAGAAGTGTCATTGCCTCATTGGCTATGGATTCACATTCTCTAGAAATATCTAATCAAAGGCCAGGGTTAGAGTATCCTCTATAGTATTAAATTTTTTGTTGGTTTTTCAGATACATGTAGGAGAGTGAAGAAAAAAATTTACAAAAAAAACAAAGAGTAAACACACAGACAATAACGCGCCCAGTGGGTACGTCCACTGCACGCGTCCAGTGCCTCTGTATGCCATAGGCAATTATCCTTGATAACTCATCTACCACTTATAACCTTTTTGGAGGATTATGTTGTATATGCTAGCTAATTAAGTATATATAGTATTTAGGGTGTGTTTGGAAGCCCGAAAAATGACTTCCGGAAATCATTTTCCGGGCTTTGGGTGTTTGGCAAGCATTGGAAAACCCAGTCAACGGAAATCATTTTCCGTTGACTGGGGAAAATATGGCTAATTTGGCGGAAAATGACTTCCGCCAAATTTGGGCGGAAGTCATTTTCCGCCCAACACAACACACACACACATCACCGTTTCCGGCGGAAACCATGGTATGGTTTCCGCCGGAAACCAAGTGCTCTGGTTTCCGGCGAGAAACCAGAGCACAGTGCTCTGGTTTCTTGTCGGAAACCAGAGCACTGCTCTGGTTCCCGGCGAGAAACCAGAGCACAGTGCTCTGGTTTCTCGCCGGGAACCAGAGCTGCCCTGGTTCCCGGCGAGGAACCAGAGCACTGCTCTGGTTCCCGGCGAGGAACCAGAGCACTGCTCTGGTTCCTCGCCGGGAACCAAAGTGGTTTCCGGCGGAAACCAGATTTGGTTTCCGCCGGAAACGGGGGTTTTTTTTAATTTTAATTATTATTATAAATTATAAATATTATTCTAAATATAATTATTTTAAATAAAGTATTAAAAATATATAATTATATATTTCTATCCATTTTCCGGAAAATGAACCAAACACACAAATACAGTTTTCCAGAATGCATCCAAACACTGAAAATTAAACCATTTTCCGGAAAATGACTCATTTTCCGAAAAATGACTCATTTTCCAAAAAACATTTTCCAGAAGTCATTTTCCTGCTTTCCAAACACACCCTTAGTTTGAAAATGTCTAACTACTTTAAACTATCGTGTTTTGTCACTTCTTTTCAATTTGGCAACACTTTTCTTTGTGCTTGCTTCTCCTCCTTACTCAAAGCTAACACATCTAAATTTAACAACTTCAACCCATTCTAATTTTTATTTTTTTTTTAACATTTATTTATGATAATCTATTTAATTTTCTGCTTATACTTTTTCTTATGGAAGCAAGGACTGGGAATGAAAGCAAGGATTTGGGAATGTGGCACTCAAGAAAGATCATATCGAGTGCCACACACATCCCAACATATTATGCTCCATTCCCAAATCCTTGCTTTCATTAATAGCATTTTAATATTATGTTTATATCTCGTTTTACTTGTTATTAGCTCATATTGATCTTTGCTTGAGCTCCCAACTTGTCATGGATTAAATATATTCTTGTTTGTTGTCTAGTTCTAGACCTCTAGTGCCTCAATTTCTTTGTCATAGCATATCATGCCCCATAGCTAATTTCAATGTAGTTTATACCTAATTTAGTCATTGACTATAGTGATTTTTCTCGATTTAGTTCTAAACGTCTTTTTGTGCTTAATTGGGTCATGGACTTTGATGATTTTATCTAATTGAGTCATGTGTTAAGATAGCTTGGTAATTTTCACTCTATTAATACCTAATCTAGCCATTGATTATAGCTTGGTAATTTCCCTCTATTAATACCTAATTTAGCTATCGATTATAGTTTGGTAATTTCTCATCTATTAATGCCTAATTTAGTCAATATAGCTTAGAAATTTTCACTCTATTAATGTCGAGTTTAGTCATCAATTATATAGTGATTTTATCTAATTTAATAGAAAAAGAAATAAAATTTATATTTGATAGAGAAAAGAATAAAATTTATGTTAATAGAGGAAGATGTTTTTAAGAAAGGTCGGGGAAAAAATTTATCAAAGCCAGGTTTCGATCCTGGGACCTGTGGGTTATGGGCCCACCACGCTTCCGCTGCGCCACTTTGATTTTGCTTTTTGTGCCTACTCCAAAAATTTCCAATTTCTCGTAAATCATTTAGAAATGTAACCTGTAATGTAAATAATGCAAATATGGCATATTTTGAACTAGAATAAAGTATCTGTTAAATAAAATGAGTACTAGTAATGGCATACATTAAGCAACCAATTGTCCATCGGAGTAGACATCGGAAGACAATGCATTTAAGACCAAATTAGGCACCGAAGCACAATGCGTTTTAGACTAAATCAAGAGAACTAAATTGGATATTAAATATGAATCCTTAGGATGACTTAAATAACACCATTTTCATGCGGAATTGTGCTCATTTGATGAATATTATCGTACTATACTCTATCTCAGTAAATATCAAATAATATGTCAATACCCTCGATTGAGATAAAATTCCAACGTGAGACCTTCCTTTAGAAAAGATAACGGTAATACCATCAAACCACAAGATACTTGACATTAAGAGGCATTTGATTGAGCTTTCCACTTTTGCTTTTCTATTTTTTCCCCATTTTTACTCCTTTCTAATGTTTGGATGCACTATGTTTACTAAAAATCATTCTATTAACTAAATATTTAAATATGGTTATGATTCTAATTCTAATATTTGAACCAAACACCCCCTTAATGTTCCTAAAAAGAATTTTAGATAGTAATGAATGATAAATTATAGATGCTATTGTATAATTGATAAGTCAAATTATTCTTTTTTATTTTTTACATTTAACTATAGCCGGTGTAATTTTGCAGAATAATTTATTCCACCTTATAAATTCCCAAAAAAATTTGAACTTTCCTGACGCTCTAAAAGAATTATCAGTAATTACATGTTGACAAAAACTGTCATCGCAATTCGCAAATAACACCAAAGATCTATCAGAAGACAAAATGTGTAATATTTTTTATAAATTGAATACTAAACGTAAAAATATAAATAAACCTTAGAACCATAAATAATATTATTACTGTAATATCAAAAGTAAAATATAATTGTAGTTGTCTCAACATATCAACATGCGAGTATATCAGAAATTTTGTTTTAAAAAAAAAAAATTATAACTACACAGCCATTGGAAAACTTTGATACAAAATCAACAAATTAGAAAAACTGTTTTTTTTTGGAGTAATAATTAATAAACTAGTCATCATCCAAACAAACAATATATATAGAAATACAATACCTAAACCAATAATACAGCTCCAAGAATTAGTATTTAGCAATCCTTAAGAAAAATACATAGCAAGGTATAACCTGGTCCGATGCCATAAATTGTCCAACAAGCTCAAAAAGGTTTAGGCAATATAGAGATTTCACTCTGCTTGATCTGTGAAATATATAACACAGAAGATATCGGGTGGCGGCACACATTCACAGCTTTGGGTGTAAATGATCAATCATCGCCCGCCCAAGCTTACCTGTCAAAACACATTTACTAATGAGAATGCTTGCTTCAGAGAAATATTACTTCAATTGTTGGAACTAATAGTGCCACCACAAGAGGACCTGGATAGACTCCTGCTGCGGCTCCGGCTGCGGCTTCGGCTAGAACTCTGTTTCTTTGGGCTTTCACTGACTTCTTTCTTACGCTATGGTCAATTGATTCAAAATATAGAGCAGTTTAATACACACAAATGTAAGTCTATTGAAATGTTTATTTGGTAGGTATGTAAATAGTGGTTCAGCCATATCCCATGTTGTCAATACATGTTAAAGACGATATGTAACTTACAGGTGGCACTGGGGACCTGGATCTTGATAAAGATCTGCAAAATTTCCAGGAAAAAAAAAACTAATTTAAGTCCCTACATGATCTGCATTAGAACTTTCACCCAACACCTTTGATTCCATTTCCATGTCAAATTATCAAAATGTTTATTCACCTATGTAAGTTACCTACTTAAGACTTCTTAGCCAAGATTATAGACGCCCCACACAACACCAATGCTTGAGATGCCAAAAGAATAAAAGCTATGAGATAATCAGATATATGTTCCTTATTATACTAGCAACATAGGAACTAATAAAAAATATACTGCTGCAAATAGATGGTGATTCCCAATTTCAATTAGCAGTTCCAAATCCAGCTTCATCACCAGAATCCATGTCTTCTTTGTTCATAATCTAGCACCGATGGACATTTGGTGATGCTCATTAGAGCATAGAGACATCATTAAAGATTCCAAAGATGCCATTCAGAGAACATCATACCTCAACAACCAAAAGTTTTGTAGGCAATTGAGCCATATCCATTCAAGTTCCTAATACGCAGTCCACAAATTGCTGCAGATAGTCCGATCTAAAAAAACAGTGACTTCATATTTACAAAGAGAAAAATACAATGAGGATTTCCTTGAGAAACATATGAGGTTTTCGCACCAGAAACAAAAACAGAACTTTTTGGTTCTCTTACCCTTTTCAGGTCTAGTTCCCCTTTTCCTTTAAGACTATTCTCTCATGAAGCACCAAAAAGGAAGTTTCATTCTCCAATTTATGACCACAAGTTAATGCTGATGAAACAGAACATCACATGAAGTAGGGAAGTCTAGATTCTAGAATCCCACAAGCGTGTGTGTGTGTATATATATATTATATATACAGTGTGAAGAGTGCTAGATTCATATAGCTGGCAATTGGAAACCAAGTATGAAAAATCTAAGCAAAACAAAGTACCAAAGTGAAAAAGAGCATTGAGGTTGATATCTACTACATTTCCACATGTCATGCTCAGGTGTATAGAAGCACACTTCAATTGTAGAAAATATAAACCAGCAGATGATTGCAGAAAACCTATTCCATCATGGCATGGCTAGTACTTCAAGGTCAAAACAATTTTCCAAAATGTTTATTTTATGTGCAGTGTTCAAATTGTTTAGATTGATCAAGTAAACATAAAGTACACAGCAGAACAGCAGACCACAACACATCCACAAGGCACAATAATAAGTAATAACAGAAGGAAAAGACTGCCATATTACATATACTCTGCATAGGATATTATTTACTATGTATATTACAGCAAGTTTCTCAGATTAGAAAGGATTTCTTTGCAAAGAATTACTACAACAAAAAAGTATAAACTTTTAGATTTATTTACCAAGAGTATTTTGCAACAAGAAGGTATCCTTGGTAAGTAACAGAAAACAAATTGTCAAAATTTGCAATTTTTAGATCAAAACTCATCACTGTTCAGGACTTTATATTCAGAACCCTCTAATCCGCCAAAAGATTATAAAAAATGCATATACTAATTGGTAGAAAATCTACATAGTTGACAAAAGAAAAAACTCAAGATATACTAAAAAGAATAGAATCAAGTCAGAATTTAGAAATAAAGAGCATATGAAAACATCCAAAAAAAAATCTATTGCATAGTATAAGAATAGTTAAAATGCATATATGAATTCATATGGAAATTTCTGAAACTTTAATCAAGAAATATTGAAGTCAAATAAAAGGAAAAGAATATATATATATATACCAAACATAGTTACCTTGACATAGAGCGTGCTTTTGACTTAGAAGGGGATCGTGATGGAGACTTTGAATGAGATCTTGAACGTCGAGAAGATTTCGCTTTAGGAGATTTGCTGCAAGGATGATGAATACTCAATAAACACACAAAAAAAAAACTAATTATAGCTAGAACTCAAAAGATCACAGATCGAAAATAAACCCCTATAGAACATTATTTAACCTTCTGCTCCTGCTACGACTATAACTTCGGCTTCGATTACGACTACGGCTGCCATTCCTTCCTCCTGAATAAGAACGACTCCGGCTGCGACTGCGACTGCGGCTTCGGCTTCTTGAGCGACCTGAATCATATTCCTTAACCTACAAGGTGGATAACATGTATGATTTTAATAGCAAAGTAATACGAGCAGTATATACGTAAAAAAGTTAAGCATGAAAGATAGGATGTAACCATACATATATTACTGCACGTCCAAATGCATTCCGAAACTCAGACTCATCAAGTTTTTTGATCTAACACAGGCAGAAGAAATTAGTTCAATATACCATGCATCAAATTGAGGTGACTGATTGTTCAGATCAAATAAGAAAGAAACGCAAAAGGAATAATTGTAACTTACAGCATGCTTCATATCATCATAGTTGGTGTAGTCCACTATCCCAGACATCCCTTAAAGCAAAACCATAAAGAGCAATTAGCACAAAAAACTAGGTGTGAAAGAACTTAACAATCTTTAAGTTTGTTGCTGCTGATGTTCCTAGTCATCTTACCACTCCCCTCACGAAAAACTTGGGAGAAACAAACATCCCCAGCCCGACGCATGTGATCCTAGATGGCAAGCAATCAAGCATGCAATAAGCAGATTCAGTAAATTGGACATCATATAGAGTGACTATGCAGAATCAGTTTATGTACAGGTTTAAAACATCAATAACAACCACTTACCTTAAGATCTTGCCATGAAGCAGAACTGGGCAATCCAGTGACTAACACTGAACAAGAAGCAAGAGTGAGATAAAAATAAAAAATAAAAAATAAAAAAAGCAGAACAATACAATAGAATAAACATTTAGAAATTTTATGCTTCAAAAGAAAAAACCTCGATAGTCAGAACGCCTTGACACTCCTCCTCGAGGACCTCGACCACTGCTGTGGCTACTGTGGCGATCATTAGAGAATGAGTGACCACGACCACCATGGGCCAGCTCAACCTGTGCATATTAGAAACAGTACAACATTAACAACCAACAAGTCAAATTAATTCATAACAACATAATCATAATGCTTGACCAACCCGCAACCGATGCCCATCAAAATCATAGCCATCACGACCACGAATAGCATCATCAGCATCATGAGCATCTTTAAACTGTAATTTATGAAAAAGAAGGGGAAGTCATTATGATAAGTTAGAAGACAGGAACAAACAAACTAGAAGATTAGCAGTTTCAAATCACCTCAACAAAAGCATAACCGGGAGGTCTTGGAGGAAGTTTCAAATCAATATGTGCAATTGGTCCATACTGCAATTAAATCCAATACAGCATGTCAAATTGCCAGGAATTAAAGTCAACCAAAATGATATAGAACCTGTAAAAAATCTTTTCAGAATACAAACAAGCATGAAGTTGACAGGGTATGAGGGAATCTAGAACAGGAAATCAAGAATCTTTCTCCTGCAAGTAACATCTATTTGTAGGGGGGCCAATGACTAATCAAGTATGAGCAGAAAATATAGAGGAAATTAATATGAGCAGGATAATGGTAGATGTAAACATTGCCACCAAATACACACATACAAGCACAGTGGTCAATTATTTTAGGAGTACTAGTGATAACAAACACAAAAAGGAAATTGACTCTAAGCATGAGGAGAGGGGAAAAAAAATTTTACTCCATATTAAATTAACTAATATAATTACTAGGAACAAAATTCACATAACTAGGCAAAACACAGGAATAATGTTTTCAAGAATACCTTGTAAAACAAATCCTCAACTTCTCGCTCACGAATATCTCCAGGAAGATTACCAACATAGAGTGTCCTGCTAGAGCGACTCATATTTATCCTGAAACAAGCAGCACCCAACAACATCAAATAAGATTGTCAACAAGAAACAATATATACATACACATATATACCCTTTAAAAACAACAAACATCTAATATAATAAACACACATATACAGATAAATGTATCTCTTTTAGATGTGTGGAAAATGGGGGAAAGAATATGGTAGAAGAAAATAAGGTGGAAATTTTCAAATTTCCTTGGACAACAAGAGAAACAAAGGGGAAAGAAAATGATGGGAAACTGGGAGAACATTGGTTTTTCAATTCTTAATACACCTTATACAGATAACTTAGCTCAACTCCCTTCTCAGTACATGCACCATCTCCACTTCTCCCAACTCTTCCTCTCATTTTGTTTCCTCACACACAAACAAAATGTTCTTCTCCAGTTTTTCCTATCCCTCCTATTTTCTCTCCCAACTTGTTTCCCCTAACTTCCAACAATTCAACCCATCCATACACAGCCCACAACTTTCCTTTAGCAATCAATCAGCAGAAAAATAATGCAAAAACATGTCCCAACAAAACAAAACAAAAAAAAAAAAAAAAAAAGGCTCAACTAATACATGGATACAAAATTAGGCATTGCATAGGGTTACATTTTAATATGCGTTTGTTATACACACATAATTCTCACACCACAGACTTTAATCACTGCAGTTTAGCAATTTATGCATATAGGGAGATACAAAAAGCAGATCGAAAAGAAAGACATCGACGATATACCTTCAGAGACCGATGAAGGAGGAAGAAGCAAGGAGCGCAGAGTCACAGACAAAGCGAGAGTCGAAGACTAGGGTTTTAAGGTCTGAAAAGGTAAAAATTGGGAACTCAGAAGGCCGCAATGGGTAATCGGTAGCCTGTCCTTTAGGTAGGAAGCGCGGATGCCGTCGATGCCTGATCTAACGGTTTAAAATGCGAGAGTCGGAAAATATTGTATTGGACAAGAATGTCCAAAATCTATACTACTCGCATAATGAGATCAGACTATTTATCCAACAAAAGCAATTTTGGATTATATATATATTCACAAGTATTGCACCCGTGCATCGCACTTTATAATAATATTTAAAAGTATTAATATTATGTTTGTCAAAAAAAAAGTATTAATATTATGCTAAAATAATAAAACTATATTTACAGACATACAATCATTATTCTAGTAATTTACGTATAGGCATTTTAAAAAAAAGAGCACGTAGCAATTAAAATTTAATTACGGAATAGTTTAATATGGAGTAATACATTTCCATTTGTAAATCTGAAAATTAATTTTTAAAAATTGACTCTTTTTAAAAAATTATTATAAGTTTCTAGTGTTTGGCTGAATGTAACAAATTATATTTTTATGTTTGGCTTAAAGTTACAAAATTATATTTTCTGTTTGGTTTATTTTCCTGAAAATGAACATATTATGTGTTTATAATAATAATAATAATCCTATCTTATATATAAAAAAGCTATATATTTTTTGACCAAAATTTTTGGCTCCAATTCCCACGCAACACTAGCGATGTCGCTTTAGTACAAACATATTCAGTTCTACGTTGCATTTAAGGTTATTTCTTTTTAGACTGCTGATTTCAATTTTAGATTCTTCGATTGGATATTTATTTTGTATTAAACATTGTGTCCATTAGATATCCAAACATCTGCATTAATGAAGATACATTTATTGGACAAGCAGACAACTTCTTAGATATCCGAACATCTGCATTAATGATTTGAATTCATGAAGATACATTAATAGGACTTTAAATCATGGCTTATAAAAGGAGTCTAATTTCATATAAGATACACCACTGCAATTATATATCAACTAGTGTTTTACCCGTGCCATAATGCCCCTGGCCAGTGAGATATCACCAATGAAAACAACGTGCGCATTGAAGGTCAGATGCATTCATACTTATGAAGTTCGGGAATGTAGGTCCAATGAAGTTGTGAAATGTCGATAATGTGTCTTCCATGATATTGAGGTAGCTATCTAAGCTTAAAAAATGCAGTGCTCATTATCAATATTTATATGGAAAGGGTTCAACAACAGCGCATTCAAATGATAGCAGTGTAATTTTTTTTTTCTTTTTCTCATTACAAGGTAATGTTTTACATACTCACATACCACGCAAGCATGTTGTTAAATTTCAAAACCAGCTCGTTGAAGGCAAAGTTTATTGTCTAAAAAACTTTATTGACGTTACTAATTTTTTTACTTATAAAACGAGCAAGTAACAAATTTATGGTCAAAGTTTAACTATTCTACGATTGTGAAATAGTACAAAAATCTAAATTTCCCAAGGCACATATTTCGTTTGAAAAGTTTTAAATCTTTGAAATCATCTTAGCAAATTGAGGACAAGGAACTGATTGGTAAATAATCTTAGTCATTCTATCTTCTAATAATTTATTACAGTATTATATGCTTTAATTGAATATATTCTTCTTCTTTTTTTAGATGTGATTGGAATGATAGTTGAAATTTATTCTCCTATAGATATAGAAAAGGTTGTTGATGGAAGGCTTCTCGGTTGATTGACTTTCTCATAGAGGATGCAAGGTAAATTATATATGTTCTTTCATTTGTTTCTTTTTTAATCCTATACTGTTTTTTTTTTTTGTACATACTGCTCTGTTTTAAACTTTCAGTGGTGAGGAAATGAAATGCACGGTCTAGGACGACCATGCAGATAAGGCTAACTCTTGGTACAAAAAAAAGTTGCAATGATCATGTCATTATTTTGATGCAATTATGTAGGGTAACAAGTTATTTTAATAGTAAGTACAGAGTACAAGCTGTATGTTTGTTTCTATTTTTGTTTCCTTTTATTAATAGAAAATTAGAAATTATTCTACATGGTTCAATAATGTTGTTTATTATCTGTGCATTATTTTCAATAGTTGGGAAAACTAAAATTTCAAGCTCATATGATGTCACTCAATTATTTATCAATGAAGATATTCATGAAATAATTGAGTTTAGGGAGAGGTAAAAACTACACTAAAACAAAACAAAAAAAAAAAAAAAAAGTCAGCTTAAGAATTATAAAAAAATTACTAATTTCTTTGATGTATATTATAGAATATGTGGTAAGAAGACTCCTATGCGTAGCATTTGTTCTATCTCAAGTATATCTGTTGCCAATACTTTTGACACATTCAACAATGGTTCTATAATTATGAGTACCATTAGTGATGTCCATGAGAATAAATTGGTATTTTAATATGTCAAGTATATTTCTTAATATAATATGATAAAATCTATTTAGGCAGTGTTTTTAATATGTACGGAGACAGTTGGGTTGTGGCTAAGATTGTGGGTATAGAATATAGTTTGGACTGGTGTTATAACTCATGCAAGACACAAGGTTGTAGCAAAAAGCTTTAATTTCCCTAAATACTAAGGACTTCTACAACTGTTACAAGTGTAATATGACAACAGGTAATGCATCATTACTTATTAAATGACTTTACTTTACAAGTCTAAAGCGTACAATTAACTATATCTATTTTATAATTTATAGGAGAGTTTTTTCCTAAAATGGTCCCTCGACTATTATTGATTCTTAATTTTGCATTTCGACTTTCAATTGCACTAAATGTGGTCCCTCGACTTTCAAAAACTCACCCAATTCGGTCATCCGTTACATATTCAATCCAATCAGTGTTAAAATGAAGGGCATTTTCGTCCATTTACCTATTTTTCGCCTAATAAACATTGAGAAATAGTTGAAAGACTCTTTTGAGAATAATTGAGGGACCATTTTGGGAAAAACTCTTTTTATTTATTTCATTTTTGTTTATTTTCATTTTTTATACCTACAACCGTGAGGTTGGATCCTCAAACCCTTGGGTTTGAGCCGGTCAGCTACGGGTAACCTAGGCTGATTTACCTCCTTGTGGTCCTTTGCCGGCTAGAGTCATAGGGCGAGGAGAAAACCTCGTTAAAAGGAATAATGCATATTTTAAAGAACGAGGAAGGGGTTTTAGTTACCGACTTCAAACTTGAGTGAAATTTATGTTTCAATTGAGGGATAATGTTTTTCTTTAACTTGCTCTAAGCAACTTGTAACTAAACCTCCTTCAACACTCCTAACTTTTATTAACCGATATAGTGCAAATACATACTAGCTTAGTAGGAGTAATAATAAAGCAAATAAAAGGCCCCTCCCAATTCAAAGACAATAGATGCGCATTATATAGAAGGAGTGCAAGGACACATGCCAACTACTCGACATGTCCTCCACGTGTCTCGTGAAGGTTTGACGGAAAGGTGAAGTGAACCAAGTGTTCTTATATGTTTGACTGTTGGATGAGATGTCTGATGTGATATGCTTTCGCTCGGTGCCCACTAAGCGATCGATTATGAGATTAATCACGGTCGGGCCAGACACATCTTTTCATGTTTTCTCTTTTTCGAGCAGCATGATGTTCCAACAAGGCTCATAGTGGAGGGGATTAGCTTACTATAACAATAGCGTCTTATTGATCCTGTCTATACAACAGGACAAGATTAGGAATAGAGAAAACCACACTAAAATGTTCAGAATATAGTCGATTATCGTATATTCCCTATCTACAATTCGTTAGTCAAAATTATCAACATAATTGACTTACTAGTACCGTCAAGCAAGGTTATAATCTCATAACTACTTTCACCGTTCCAATCTGCCGGGTTGTAGGAGCCTAAAACCATTGTACAACAAAACCATGAACGTCGGATTTTGTCCGAGGACAGTCGAGAAGGAATCAGGGAAAAGAGCAACTTTCACCATTCCCGCCAAAGGTTACCGATCATTACTACTTACTAGGCCTCTCTTCCCGCCATTTCCCATTCGTCCGGAACGCCTATTTACCTTCTCTTTCACTCTCTCTCTGTCTCACACACACACACATTCTCCAGTCTCCACAGCAACAGTGTAATAATCAATGGCGTCCCGCCGACCGAGCAATGGCAGATCACCATTAGTGAATCAACAGCGGCAAATCACAGCTTTCTTTGCCAAGAAAACATCATCCACACCTTCCCCTTCTCCTTCACCGTCCAGTCTTCCCACTAAGCAAACCCAAAAATTTAAGAATACTAGCCCGAACCCTAACCCTAGCCCCGCCACGGCGCCACCCCTCGGTTCCAAGTCGAATAAACCCCTCTTAGTCATCGGACCATCTCCAACCCCAGATTCTACTGAGACTTCATACGGGCAAGAAGTCCTGAATAAGAGGATTAAGGTTTATTGGCCTTTGGATAAATGTTGGTATGAAGGGTGCGTAAAATCTTTTGATAGGATTTCGGGTAAGCATTTGGTTCAGTATGACGATGAAGAGGAGGAGATGCTGAATCTTTCTCAGGAAAGGATTGAGTGGATTGAGACGCCGGTGGTGACAAAGTTTCGTCGATTGCGGCGGCTTAAAGTGGTAGACGATGAGGAGGAAGAGGAGTTGGATGGTGGTATTGAGAGTGGTGGAGATGACTCCGAGGATGAAGATTGGGGAAATGATGCTAATGAAGAAGCGGAGGAGGATGAAGGTTGCCCAGCTGATATGGATTTAGAGGCTGAGGATGACGATATTGATGATAATGGATTAAGAAGAGGAAAATCTGGAATCAGCGAGAAGGTAGAATTGAGGAAGAGGAAATTTACTGAAGGGCTTAAGTTGGTTTCTACCGAGGCGAAAAAGATTAAAAGTGGTGGAAATAAGTCAAATAACAAAAGCACTCAAACGAAGGCACATACTGCAATCGCTGGAGTAAAGGTCATTGAGTCAGTGACAAATAATCTGGAGTGTAAGTGATACAGCCTATTATTTTGGTTGATTTTGAGGTCTTTTTTACTTGACATGGATGTGTTATCCTTTTGAGTTCTTGAAGATCAGATGATATTTCTGTCAAGTATGCTTAAAATATAGTGTATTAGAATTATAATTAGAATATTAGAATGTTTTCTTAAACTGTAATGGTTGTTCTTTCTGTATATTTTCAAATTCCAAATCCTTTTCTTGACTAAGTGAGTTAGTGAATCTTCTATCCAAGTTAAAGCTCTTTCATTTGAACAATGGCCAAATGGATTAAATGCAATGTAGTTGCTGGTATGAAGACTGCTACTTCAATTGTCAATAACAAAAGATTTTAAATTCCTCAATCAAACTTTAGCCGGCAATGCTGGAAAATTAAGAACTATTCTGAATTATCACATTGCAGGTGTGAAGGCATCCAATGCTGATGATATTTTAATTGGCAATTCAGCAGAAAGATTTAGCATGCGTGAAATGGAGAAGTTGCGCTTCCTTGGGAAGTAAGTTCTGATTTCAGTATTTGAAGTTCATTTCTTTAGGTACTCTAATATTTACAAACGGAAGTCTGTACCAACTGATAACATGACTGACCCTTGGACTAAGTGGATGGAGAAATGTGTCCTTGTTTTGCCAAACATTTCACATCATTGATGTGGTTCTAAATATATTTTTTATTGGTGTAGTAGATTTTAGTGTTTAAAGCATATGGAATTCCTTATAGTTTATTATCTATTTGATATTTGATGCTGATTGATTGACATGCTGAAAAAGGGGCAGGAGGGATGCAAATAGAAGGCGCCCTGGAGATGTCAATTATGATTCAAGGACTCTTTACCTTCCTCCTGACTTTTTAAAGGGTCTAAGTGGTGGCCAGGTAAATTCATTATCTGGTTACTAGGTTAGAGGCTTAGAGGTTTTCAAATACCTCTTTCAAAATACCTAAAACATATGTTTGTGATTTCCAGACACAATGGTGGGAATTTAAGTCAAAACACATGGACAAAGTTCTTTTTTTCAAGGTACTTGTTGGGAATACGGTTGATGCTCATTCACTTTGCCAATGAACTTGTATCTTTGTTAAATAAAATTGTAACCAAACTTGGGACTGTTGAATCAGATGGGAAAGTTTTATGAGCTTTTTGAAATGGATGCACATATTGGAGCCAAAGAATTAGACTTGCAGTACATGAAGGTAATTTGATTTCTCCACTCCACATGAAAAAGTAAAATAACATAACAAGCAAAAGAATGCGTAGACTGGTTATCATTCTTTCTTTCACACTTCTTTTACTGATGTCTTAATCCAAGTAATGATGGTCGGAGACTTAAACCTTTCTGATGTATGACTCTGTCCATTCTAAAAAGCTCATTATTTCCTGTCTTTGTAGGGAGAACAACCTCATTGTGGATTTCCAGAAAAAAACTTCTCAATGAATGCAGAGAAACTGGCTCGGAAGGTTGTACCCTAATTTAATACTGCAAAGGCTTATGCCTTTAGGGAGTGAACTAAAAAACAAGTTCTCACATTCTCATAATATGTGTTATATTCCTTTGAACATAACAAGAGCATATAACATTCCATGTTCACATTACTAAGCTTATGTGATATAATTTGAACCAAACTCCCCCTTATGTTATTTTCCTATGGCCTTTGCATAACACATTGTCTTTTAAAAAATTGATCCTAAATATTTTTTGGCAGAGCAGGGTTACAGGGTTCTTGTCATTGAACAAACAGAGACACCTGAACAACTTGAGCTTCGTCGTAGGGAAAAGGGCTCTAAAGATAAGGTTGGTTCTGGTGGAACATTGCCATATTAAATTACTTTGGAATTAATTTTGAAGGTTGACATAGTCATCTATCTTCATTAGGTCGTGAAACGTGAGATATGTGCAGTTATCACAAAAGGAACATTAACTGAAGGTGAAATGCTCACTGTAAGCCCTGATGCTTCATATCTTATTGCTGTGACTGAAAGCTGCCAAACATCTGCAAACCAGCTAGGGGAGCGGACTTATGGGGTCTGTGTGGTTGATGTTGCTACGAGCAAGGTTATTCTTGGACAGGTACAACACTGGCATTGATAATATTTTCAAAGTACAAAGATTAGATGTTATTTTATCCCTGTTGCGTGAAGTTTCTTGATGTTATTGCTTAATCGTAGGCCATTTAATGTTGCTGTTTATAGGTGAGTGTTGGAAAAATTGCATTTGTAGTCCCTGAATTATGGGTCACTATTTAAACTGATTCCCATTTGTCAAGTGAAAAATATTATCCTGGTTGATTCCAAAGGTTGCCAAATTAGTCCATCCACTAAGAAAATAGTTACTTTGAATAAAACAATTGTCAACTCCTCAAACATGAAGGACATTTTGGTAAAACACTGTCATACATTGCTCTTCTATATCCTTCTTGAGCTCCTTCTACGCACATGGTCAAGCAAATACATGTGCAAGAAAACTCTTAAATATGCATGAATATGGCATTACACAAATGTGGTGTGTGACAGTATATGGATTCCATATACCATTATTTTCATATGAATGCCAAAATAAATGCAGGCTCTCACTGTAAAATGAATAATATGGGGATGGTCTGATGGTGTAAAATGATTAGTCTTAATAAAATATTGGAAAAAGTGTCAAATAGGCCACTGAACTTATCGCTTTTGTGCAATTGGGCCATTGAACTTAAAAAGTGTGCAATTCAACCATCAAACAAGCAAAATTTGTGCAATCGGACCATTTTTACAAAAATTTTCTGGTAAAATCCAATTATATTACTAACATATATGTATTAAAAGTGGCATTTTCTTCTATCATACTAGTTAGGAGTCAATATTGAAATGTTTTAAACTCAAATTGAATTAAAAAATTTTAGAAAAATGTCCTAATTGCACATATTTTACTTGTTTGATGGTTGAATTGCACACTTTTTAAGTTCAATGGCCCAATTGCACAAAAGTGATAAGTTCAGTGGCCTATTTGACACTTTTTCCTAAAATACTTTATTTAGCTAGAAAATACTCATTTTAAATTTGATATAATGTAAAATGTTGTTAGTTTGATATGACCAAATCTGTTTTTCTTTCCCAGTTTGCAGATGATTCAGATTGCAGTTCCCTCTGTAGTCTGTTATATGAGTTTAGACCAGTGGAAATAATAAAGCCTGCCAAGTTGCTTAGCCATGAAACAGAGCGAGTACTGCATAGACATACAAGAAATCCACTAGTGAATGAATTGGTTCCCCTCTCTGAATTTTGGGATGCTGAGAAAACCATATCTGAAGTTAAGAATCTGTATCAACGTCTTAATAATACACCAATTCCATATTCTCGAAATGAAGCAGATTTGCATCCCAGCGAGTCCATTGATAACGATGCTGAATTGAGAAATTTACCAAATGTGCTGTCTGAGCTTGTTAATGCGGGTGAGAATGGAATGTATGCCCTTTCAGCTCTTGGAGGAACTCTATTTTATTTGAAGCAAGCTTTTCTAGATGTGAGCCTACTCAAGTTTGCAGAGTTTGAGTTACTCCCATTTTCCCGTTTTGGCATGATTGCTCAAAAACCATATATGGTTCTTGATGCTGCTGCACTTGAGAACCTTGAGATATTTGAGAATAGCAAAAACTGTGGTTCTTCAGGGTATATATGGCTTTTTCTATTTTTCATTTTGTTATTTTTTGTTGCAAGTGCTGTGGTGATTTTCTTAAGCCTTGCCCTTGTAGGACTTTGTATGCTCAGATGAACCATTGTGTGACAGCATTTGGAAAAAGGCTACTTAGAACATGGCTTGCAAGACCTTTATATCATCTGGAGGCAATTAAAGAACGCCAGGATGCAGTAGCAGGACTAAAGGTACACACTTTACTTTCAAAAGTTGTTTCAAATTCCTTTACATTAATACAACCGAATGGGATAGTATCTGGCCTGTTTTTTTTTGGTAACTTGTTTCTTTTAGATAAACCTTTTGTTCTTTTTTTGTCTTACAAGAAGAAACTTGTGGTTGATATTAGTTGGGACTAAAAGAGTTTTCACTTTTGGAAGATTTGATACACTCCTAATCTGCTTTGAACTTCCCTTTTCATAGGGAGTTAATTTACCTGGTGTACTTGAGTTTAGAAAAGAGTTATCAAGACTTCCTGACATGGAAAGGGTGCTTGCACAAATTTTTGCTAGCAGGTGAAAATAGACAGTGGTATTGAATACAATGACATCTATTAATTGACTTTTAATCATCTCTGATAAAATTCTCCTTAATGCGTGCTGAATTCAGTGAAGCTAATGGGAGAAATGCAAATAAAGTGGTACTATATGAGGATGCTGCAAAGAAACAGCTACAACAGTTTATATCAGCTTTGAGAGGGTGTGAAATAATGGTGAATGCATGCTTTTCACTTGGCGCGACTTTAGACAACACAGATTCAAAGCTGTTACATGATCTTCTAACACCTGGTATGACTGGATTAAATCTCTGTAAAGATGTACTATTTGTTGGTATCATGCATCTTAATAATGTTTGCAGGTAAAGGACTTCCAGATGATAAATTAGTTATAAAGCAGTTTAAAGATGCTTTTGATTGGGTGGAAGCAAATAGTTCAGGTCGTATTATCCCTTGTGAAGGGGTTGATGAGGAGTATGATGCTGCATGCGGTTCCCTTAGGAAGGTTGAACTTAGTCTGGCAAAGCACTTGAAGGAACAACAAAAGCTGTTTGGAGATACATCGGTAAAACATACATATGAATTCTTTCATATACATTCGTAGGATCTTCTTTATTCCTATCTAACAATTTTCTTTGTGTTTCTTTTTTCCTTTTATGGATATTTTATGTTTACTTTTGTATGTAGATTAAGTATGTCACAGTTGGAAAGGATGCATACCTCTTGGAAGTGCCAGAAAGTTTGTGTGAGAGCGTTCCTCAGGAGTACGAATTGCAATCATCCAAAAAGGTCTGTCTTATATGTCAGAAATACACTCCAATTGGTACTGGATTTTTTTAAGGATGGAAAACCCAGTCCAAGATTTCAAAAGTTTTGAATCTAAACCTACATCAATTACATATGCTGTCTTGATAGTACAAAGTATTTAGTTGTGGAAGTACTGACTTTCAAATTTTTAGAGATCTGGACGGTTTTCTTTTACTTCTTGATTGTTAGTTCACGTCTCCTGAGTCATACACATTAGAGAAAGACCGTGCAAAAGAAAATGGGGGTGCTGGAATGTGGGATATTTGTTTCTTGGCGAAGCGAGATGCATCAAAACAAGTATTATTTTTAAAGTGCATGGTTCTAATCATGAATACAATGAATCAAGGAAGCTAAAATCCCAATTATCTTTACTAAGTAATGTTTACAAAGCCCCGTAAATTATGGGGTGTAAAAATAGGTAAGTTGCTTTTCATAAACCAGTGCTATTCAATCTTTTTTTTTTTATTTTTTTATTTTTTTAACATACTAACAATGATTTAAACCAACTGGGAAAAAGAAAGGAAAGTATGAGATCCTTAAGGTCAGTAGAATCAATCATCCATTTCTCAGGTCATTTTTATTCATGAATAACTAGTTGTAATCCACTGATCTAATATGTATATCACATAATTAAATTATCTCCATGCTTGTTAACAGCATCATTACAGATAAATTTAATGTTGTTTCCAGATATTTAACCAGCATGCAGTTTAAAGAGATAATGCGAAGATATTTTCCTTTGGGGAAAGTTTTGCTCCTTTGTTTACTATGTTGCTTATTCCTAAGTAGTTGTCTTGAAGTGCTACGTGGAAGATACACTCTTAACACTGTCAAAGTCTATACACAGGGTTATTTCCGGTATTGGAATCCAGTTATAAGGAAGTTAATGGGAGAGCTTTCTCAGGCTGAAACTGAGAAAGAATCCAAGTTGAAAAGTATTTTACAGAGGCTTATTGGGCGTTTTTGTGAGCATCATAGTATATGGAGAGAACTAATTTCTACTATTGCAGGTAACATTGCCTTTTCTAATAGTAGTGTTTGCCCATCTCTTTTTGGGTTTATTGTGCTCATCACTGCTTATATTAAGAAAATATTTGCCCAAAATTACACTTGCTTTTAGGCCATGTGGCTTTCCACTGCTTTTCAGTGTGTTTAACTTAATCAATAATTTAGTAATATTTATAATTTGGTGCTTTCATGATAACCCTGTATCTACTTCCCTTTTCTTTTTCTGCTGGGAAGGTGAATGTATGGCCAACATAATCTGACTTCTACAGTAATAATATTACTTCCCTCTTTTCTAAAAAGTACATTTACTTGACATTTGTCTTCATTTACTCTCCTGGTAAAATGTACTAATTGATAGGGAATTCATTCTTGCTTTCTTCTTCCCTTGTTTTCCTTCACCAATTGAAAGCTGAAAGTGCAATTGGGTACTTGGTTAGAGCACCATTGTGTGACCTTAGCCAGTTGTTCATATAAATTTTATTTCTATTTTATGTCTTCTTCTAATACTAGTTTGACCAGTTCCATTTGAAGTAATAACTGTAAAAGACCATTGTTGGTGTGTTTCTTTTTCAGAACTGGATGTTTTGATCAGTTTATCCATTGCTAGTGATTATTATGAAGGGCCAACATGTCGGCCACATATAAGGGAATTGCCCTCTCAGGACAATGTTCCATGCCTTGTTGCTAAAAGCTTAGGACATCCTATTCTTAGAACTGATTCTCTGGATAAAGGAGCATTTGTCTCCAATGATGTTACACTTGGTGGTGCTGGACATTCGAGTTTTATCCTGCTAACTGGTCCTAATATGGGAGGAAAATCTACTCTTTTGCGCCAAGTTTGCTTAGCTGTGATTTTGGCACAGGTGATTACAAATTGGTGCTGTGTTTTTGTTTGCTCTGTTTTCTGTTAATGACTTAGCTCATGATTCTGTGCAGGTTGGAGCTGACGTACCAGCAGCATCTTTTGACCTGTCCCCTGTGGACAGGATCTTTGTTCGAATGGGTGCTAAAGATCATATTATGGCTGGCCAAAGTACTTTCTTGACAGAACTCTTAGAAACTGCATCTATGCTGGTGAGATATCATTCTTTGTAAATGCAATTACATTATTTTTCTTGACTGCCAGTCTTTGCTTCTTAGACACACACATTGACTACTAGGTGGATGCATCAAATGAAATCACTAATTGAGATGGGAAATGTTTTTGAAATCAACTAATTGGTATTTTGTTTGAATAGGGTAAAAAATGAATAGCCTATGAATTCTCCAAAGCCCATATATTGTTCGCTTCCTCTGAATCAGGAATATTTCTTTTAATGAGAAGACTTATGACTATTGAGCACTGTGACAAAGGGAGGAAATATTCTTAAGCTTCATTCTTGCATGTTCCTAAACCTGTTGTGTGATGCTGCATTGATATTTAATTTCACCCTTGTTTCTTAATATCAACTAATTCTGATGGTGAATACAGTCGTCTGCAACCCGAAATTCACTTGTTGCACTGGATGAACTTGGCCGAGGAACATCAACTTCCGATGGACAAGCAATAGCGTAATGCGTTTTTCTTTGCTAGCATCCATACTTTTGATGTTTGACCAGTTCTGTCTGAGGTTCTCATTTTTTTAATGGAATCTTTCTTTGGCAGTGAGTCAGTTCTTGAACATTTTGTTCACAAGGTGCAATGTAGAGGAATGTTTTCTACTCATTATCATCGATTGGCCATTGACTATCAGGAAGATCCTCAGGTGCGGTCATTCATCCTTTTTCCCTAATAATTGAGATTAAGCTTTCCTCAAATTTGGTCTCTGAGGAAAAGAGACTGATACTTGTGAAGTCTTTATTCTATGGAACCAGGCAACTGGTGGGTCTGGAACATCAATATGCTAAGCAGATTCTTGGTTTCTTTCGCTTCCATCATTCACCCGGGTTATTTTGAATTCCCAGAAAATATGCTCATTTTCTCTTGGTTTATAGGTCTCGCTGTGTCATATGGCATGCCACGTTGGTGAAGGATTAGGAGGTTTGGAGGAAGTTACATTTCTCTATAAGTTGACACTAGGCGCATGCCCCAGAAGTTATGGTGTGAATGTTGCACGTCTGGCTGGTGAGTCGTGAGTTAATAATACACATCATTGTTTGCTTGGAGAGGGGTAGTCAAGGGATTTGTGTTTGTCTTAGGCTAAACTAAACGATCTTCTCCAAAATTTATCATCTCTTTGCTTTCTCGAACCACATCATTGTAGGACTTCCTGATAATTTACTGGAAAAGGCTGCTGCAAAGTCTCGAGAATTTGAAGGGGTATATGGCGGCAACAACAAAGGATCGAGAGGAAATTCGAGTAAGAATTGGGATGAAAAGGCGATAGAAGTCATCCGGAGCTTGATGCATGTTGCCGATTACAATGAACCTTACGGGAGTAAGGCTATTGAATTATTGAATGATTTACAATGTAGAGCAAAGGTGCTCTTGGAATAAACCGGAAAGAAGGGCAGTGTACAGTTTTTTTGCATCCCCCATTGTATAATTTTGAAATTCCAATGTCCATCCATTGTTTTATGTGGAATCGGTTGAGAATTGCAATGGGTACCTTTGCTCAAATCCTCTACTCATTGGGTCTGTTTTTACCAATAACCTCTAAAGAAACATCAACACACAGGGTAACCCATGGATCATGGTCTACACATCTGTGTAGAGTGTAGACCATAAATAAAAAGTACATTTTTAATATAATAAAAATACATTATTTGTGTACGTAAAGTACATTATTTGAGTGCTTAAAATACATTATTTTATATATACTACCAAATAATGTATATTCAGTACACAAATAATATAATTTTAGTATATTAAAAATGTACTTTATATTCATGATCTACACAGTTATATGAATTATGACCCGCACAATAATTTGCCTAGTCCTCTACGCCCCTAGTTTATCCAAAAAAAAAAAGAAAAGAAAAGAAATTCTTACATAAGAACGTCTCAGGGTCATAGAATATATATAGTTTGTCTATCTGTTATTATTATTATGAAAAATGCTATTTTACTGATCGACACTATATGTTAATCCAACTTGTGGTAACATTGAAAAGAATAATCTAGACATAAGAAAAAAAAACGTTATTTTTATAGAGTGCGTTGTATTAAAGACTATTGTACAATAATTTTAAGATTATTGTACAATAAGAAGGAAGTCGTCCTTGTGAAGGAAGTCGTACATCATGTTAAAATTATTGTACTTTAGTTTTTTCATGCCAAAAATATCTTTACACCTTTAAATATTCTGTTAGTTAGTTATTAAATACTAAATAAGTCAATACCTTGTGGTTTTCAAAAAAAAAAGTCAATACCTTGTGGTCTAGTATAGCCCGGTTGCACTCCTATATGGAAGGGGTGAGTCAGTAATACTCTAAAAAGTACTAAATAAATTTACCTAATTGTATTTACCTCAGTACATTACTTGACAAAATAATTTATTTAATTAATTTTGTATTAAACCAAATATATTTTATTATATATTTGGAGTATCATTTACATGTTTACTTAGACAACATATCTTTATTAGATATACATATAGATAAAATATATTTGTAATGGAAAATAATAATTAACTTCTTAATATAAACCTAAAAATTAAGTTAATAATTAATGATTCTTTTTGAAAACAACCCCGAAGAGTTTAATATTATAGAAGAGAAACGATAGAGTCAGGAGGACTAAGTCCCAATACAGAGTGCTAGCTAGCCTGTGAAAAGGCCCAGAAGCTAAAGAATGAGCAATCACATTTTTTGACCTAGGTACAAAAAATAACATGACAAAAATTGAAAGTTGCAATAATCCTCCGGCATGCATCCATGAACAGACCTACGTAAGAGTAATAGGAGGAGTGCAGAGAACTCAAACCACTGCAAAGCTGGGCGCAATCGGTGTGAATATCAACAGAAAATACCCCCATATCTTTAAGACAGGATAACACCTCCTTACATGCGACGATCTCGGCTATAAGAGGCGAAAAGCAATCGAGTAACGGACCAGCACAAGCTGCTATGAAATCCTCATTCGGCGCCACCAAAACTGCCCCAAATGTAGCTTTTAAAGTTGTTGGATGGTACCCTGCATCGAAATAACACCTTTGCCGATCCGAGTGCACAGTCGTTAATGTTGAACAAAAGTAGGAAAAATGTGTTCATGAGCCATCGAGCTAGCCTTTCTACCTATCGACCATCCTTAGCTCATTGAAAGAAGAAAAAAGCTTTCAACAATGAAAAATATGACACCAGAGTAGCTCGCTCACTATTATTAGGGGATGTCGTTTACAAACGAGTCAAAAATATTGATAATGTGTTGAAAAAACTCCAAAAACAAGTCAGAATGGTATTTGTAAAAAGCGGTCTATATTATGGGATTTGCCATATTGGAGCACTTATATGTAAGACATTGTCTTGATGTAATAATGCATGTAGAGAAAAATATTTGTGATAATATTATCGGGACATTGTTGAATATTCAAAGTATGTAAGACGAAAGATAGTAACAAAGCTATAAAATATATGGTAGAAATGGCGATAAAGGATCAATTAGTACCACAAGAATTTGGAAAGAGGGCATACTTACCTCCAGCTTGTTATACTTTGTCTAAAAAGGAGAAAATTAGTTTTTGTAGTTGTCTGCTTATTTTAAATTTTTGTAGGTATTTGAGGCAAAGCCCTACTCAACAAAGGAAGTAGATGAGATTCGTGAGATTTGGACAAAATATTTTTGTGAAGAATGCTTATAAATTTTTTGTAGGTAAACATGCATGTTGATTTAGTATTGTTGTACAACGTCAAATTATTGATATGTTGTTGATGACTAATATAATTATGATGGAGTAGTGTTAAATATAATGTTTGAACTCTTATTTAGTTAATTTTAATGATATGTTGGTACTTGATGATTAATTATTAATTATGTGTATTTATAGGGTTTGGTACGGTGCAGTAAAGTGTTGGTGTACTTACCCAAAAAAAAAAAGAAGTAAAGTGTTGGTGTGCTGATAGAATTAGTGTAGTGTAGTTCATATACTTCGTGTTGTATGTTCAAGTATTATTATTAGTGTGTGTTGAGAACGTTTGAACTGTGATACACTTATTAGTGTGTATTGATATAATTAGTAGTTGATATACTCAGGGACGGAGCCAGAAAATTCGAGTTGAGGGGCCGATGTAGTAAAATTTTTTTTTACCTTGTTAGTCGACATTATAATTAACCGTACCATATTATTATATATACTATACATTATACTTATATGTATAATGTATAGTATATATAATTATGTGTAGCAAAGCCCATAATCAATACACACTAATTATGTGTAGCAATAACTATGCTATACTTATGTGTAGCAAAGTCCCCCTACCCCATAAGGTGGCTCCGCCCCTGGATATACTTATGTGTTGAAAACGTTTCAAGTGTGATAGATATTGTTGACAGTGTTAACAATGTTGAATAATGCTGGAATGTACAGGAAAAAATTGATAATTTTATCAAATAAATTAAATTAAAAAAATTAATCAATTAATATGCGTTTGATAAGGATCAGACGCAGATTGTATATTAAAAAAATGACAATCTGATTGTACAGGCGATTTTTTTTTAAAAAAAATGACAACCTGCATCTGATGTTACCTCAACCAATTTGCGTCTCTGAAGTACTTCAGACGCAGATGACTCATTCTGTACTAGTGGAGGTAGGAAGGTTATTGTGTGGACCATAAATAAAAAGTACATTATTTGTGTATATAAAATATATTATTTAAATACTGAAAATACATTATTTTGTATATTATTAATTAATGTATATTCGGTACATAAATAATATACTTTTAGTATATTAAAAGTGTACCTTGTATAATGTACTTTCAGTATATAAATAATATATTTTTAATATATAAAATGTGTTTTTTATGATTCACACAACGCAGAGTATGATACATAGAATAATTTGCGAGGAGGTAGTTTGATAAGTAGATGAGAATATTAAATGCAAAATAAAGGTTAGACCGACAGGGGCCTATCAAATACGGAGTATCAATTAATAGGACACGCAAGAGGTTGTGAACTTGTGATTTTAGTAATGCCAGATCTGGAAAAAGACATTAAAGGAAAGTTTGAGAAAAAGGAAAATGGAAAATAAGTAGACCCTTTGTCTTAAAAAGACTTGTTTGTTATGAACAGAAGTTATTAAAAAAATTCAATTTAAAAAAAAAAAGGTTTTTATTGTTTCTTCAACTTCACTTTGTTTGGTTAAATATTTAATTTTAGTTCGTTCCAAATAATATATGATTTCCTAATTTAAATATTACTAACTTTAGACGTACTTATTCTAATATATTCTTTATTCTGTTTTTTCCCTTTTTACTTTTTCTATATGGGTTTCAATTCATCTCTATTATGAAGAAATTTTGAAAAGGATATCATATTATTTTATCTGAAAAAACATATCAAACACAACTATGTCTTGCAAAATGGGATGGATAGAGTAAAAAACTTAACATAACAATGTGAACTTCTTTACAAAATGTTATATTATAAAAAATCTTATTAGTGAAAAAATAAACTTAAAAAGCTAATTATTAGGTAAATTAATATTTTACTATTAGTTGTTAACATGTAAAATGATTTATAAGAATATGTTTATATTTTACAGTATTATTTACTCAACTGTTTTTACAAATGTCATAAAGGAAATGGCTACGAGTCATGCCACTACAAAAAAACGCGTTTTTAGCGACGGACAAAATCCGTCGCTAAAAGGGCAAAATCCGTCGCTAAAAGGGTTTAGCGACGGATTAGCGACGGATTCTGTCCGTCACAAAAACCCTTCTCGCTAGAATTTAGTGACACAATATTTTCCGTCGCTAGATTTTAGCGACGGAAATATCCGTCGCTAAGTAAATTAAATCCGTCGCTAAATTTATTCCGGCGACGAATTTATGGTGAAATTTGCAAGGGAATAACGACGACAAAATCCGTCGCTAAATCTAGCAACGAAAAATCCGTTGTTAAATCAATAAACAATCCGTCGCTAATTTCTTAATTTGAAAACGAATTTGAAAGGGAATAGCAACGGATATTTCCGTCGCTAATTATATTTTAAAAAAAAAAGATTTTATTTTTATAATTAAAACCCCTATTTTTTTTTAAATTTACTTGTTAAAGATTTAACACACTATACCTAACACTATTATCATCAACACTATCTACTACTATCAAATTAACATCAAACTTTGTATCATAAAATTAAACTATTATCAAACTTTATACTTAACACAATACTTTAAATCACACTTTAATACAATAATGTATATCATCAAAACACAATACTATAAAATCAAAATTGCAATTACATAACAAAAGTTTGAAAGTAGTTTTTTTAGTTGAGGAAGTCTAGCAAAATCAAAGTCTTGAAACCATGAACATGATCTCCTCCACCCACCCACCTGCAATTCAAGCATCAAGTATCAAACATCACAGTATAAATCGCATTCAGGTTGACCTTCCATAAGTTATGGATTCTGAAAAGCAATTTCATAATAATGACCATTAAAAAAAAATCTAAAGCCCCTTGTCAATACAGCCCAATATTTAAAATAGCCCTGAAGACTGAAAAAGTTAACTAGTTGTCATTAAGGCATTCCATATGGAGAACATCTAACCATAGAATCCGCAAATTATTTTTTGGACTTAAATGATATGAAAGTGTTATGCAGACTTTAGAAGAGTAAAATGGTCACGCACAAAAACTAAGTCATGACAATTGACAAATAATTAAACTTTTCTAAAACATAGTCAGGGACTTGGGAAAGGTTCAGAACAGGAAAAGAAAAGACCTTTCAAGGTTTTAATTGAGTTTTACTCAACTAAATATTGAAGTGTTTACATCATTAACATCATAAAATTTCAACCACTAATGAATAATAGTACAACATCATTAACATCATAAAGAAAATCATGCTTGATGGTATTTAATAAACCAAGTAAAATAAAGCATTAGAAAGTATGGCAAAAACCATTTCATAAATAAAGCACAGAGCGTCCAACCAGGATTTCTAAGTTCATATCAAATTCAAAAACATTACATAAATTACTAAGTGTTGCACTTCAGTTAAGAAATTGATTTGATCATATACAAGGTAAATAAAACATTACAGTTCTTTAATAATTATATGAGTTGCAAACTCACCCCTATTGACTATTGTGCTTATGTGGTCTAGCAAAAACTCTATAAATTTGGTGGTTTAAACAGTAATTGAATGAGAAATTGCATATTCTATTCCTATAATTACAAATGCAATTTTGCACAGACTAAACATATTTCACTTATCTTATAATCAAGTAGATGCTCTAGTAAGCCAAAGCAAATTAAATTCTTACCACAGTGGTCCAAATGAATTTAGAGAGGTCATAACTTAATTATGATGTCAATTAAAGTTGGGGAAAATATTCAATTCAAGCTCATACTAATGTTCATATAACCATAGGTCTATCTAGAACATGTGCAATACTTGAAAAATCATTCGAAACTTTGAAAAGTCATAACTTTTGACTCGGTTATTCGTTTTGGACAATTTTTTTTTCAAATCACGTATTTTTTCGAGATCTATATAAACCAAACAATGAATATGAGCTACCAGCCTACCAGATTCGTGCTTCATAGGCATCAGAATGCAGTGTCTTAAATATTTCATTATTAAGATGTCCACTAATTTACGTATCAAATAATCATGAAATTGCTTTGTCTAACAAAAAATTGAATGAATGCAGCACTGACTGCATGCTTCAGTTCCAACAAATTAAGAAAAAATAAAAATACCTGGTCTTCCACTATTTGGACCAGTTTCTCTGCACACAGCAAACAGTGTAGTTAGCAAATTAGTCTTAGGACAAGTATGCATACTACAAGTACATGTCAATAAAAATTCGATATAGTATACCTTGACAAATTAGGAATGAGGTAACATCGATGGATATGTTGAAGGATTAATATGGAGTAATAGTTTAACTTACTGATTTGTCTGCTGTGGACCCAATTGGGACATAAGTGATTGCTGAAATGTTAACAGTTGCTGAAAAGGAATGAAAAAAAAAAAAGAGTCAATGGTACTAAACAGGAAAAGCAAAGTGTTTGGAAAACCTAGATACATATTCTCTCACTTGGACTCTAAACACTCATCTCTCCTCCCAATAGGTAACTTGAACAGAAAAGGAAAATAGCAAGTTCGAATACACAGTATCCAAATGAAATTAAAATTATTTAAAATTAAGAGATTTATACTTGACTCCAGACTATTTTAGAGCTTTTACATAACATATTTGCCTCCTGTCAAACACGTGGTCAGAACTCATTCTCATAGCTTATTCCCTTGTATACTAAGCCAATTTTTAGTTGACATTTGTGGTTAGTTTCATTGTGTATGGATATAACAATTAGACAAATGATTTTCTAAGTATGTACACTAAAAACGTAAGTCCAAGTATATATGCTAAAAGTACTATGTGATTTCATTTGATAAGTTGCTATGATTTCTCAATTGAACCACAAGGAATCAACAAAAACCTTTAGTCTTTCATCATTTAACCTTTTAAACTTTGTTAGGGTTATTACTGTAGTCACACAAATCTCAGGCAAGAGTTTTAGTGAATTTCAGAGTAAGACAATATATCTGGTATAACCAGGTCATGCAGCTTGCTAAACCCAGATGATAGACTTATAATAGTAGCTCTTAATTAATAATTTAAATCAAAATATTACCGAGAAGAGGCTGGCGTCGATCTGTTGCTGCCCGGGAGATCTACCTGCTCACCCACCAAGGTCGCCGGAAACAGAGGAGATCTGTTGATTTGGCGTCGATCTGTTGGACTGTTGCTGCCCGTCTGTTGTTGGCGAGAAGGAGAAGAGGAGGGAGGAGGTCCACAGAGCTGCTACGCCGATCTGCAGCCTTCGTCGAGAAAGAGAGAAGACGGGAGGGTCGAGGTCTGGCCGCCATTGTCACCTGCTGCGCCGTCCACCACCACGGGAAGCCTCGCCGCCGCTGGTGCTGCTCCGTGCTGCCGGCGGGGAAGGGAGAGAGGAAATAAGAGGGAGAAGGAGAAGCGAGAGCGAGAGGAGAAGAAGCGGCTGCAATAACAAGTGAAATGCGAAAAACGGAATTAAAATGCTCATATAACCTAGGGTTATCATATTTAGCGATGGATTTTAAAAATCTGTCGCTAGAATAGAATAATCGTAGAGTAACTAAACCTCGTATTATGCTAGTTTTTAGCGACGGATTTCAAATCCGTCGCTAGAATTAGTGACGCACGAGAATTCCGTCGCTAGATCTGATTTTTTAAAAATTTCAACCCAATTCGTTAATTTTCTAGCGACGGAAATTTGAATCCGTAGCTAGATTTAGCGACGGATTTGAATTCCGTCGCTAGATCTAGTGACGGATTCGAATTCCGTCGCTAGATTTTATTTTGAAAAAATTTTGCTCGTTTCGTTCATTATCTAGCGACGGAATTTTAAATCCGTCGCTACTTTAGCAACGAATTAAAATTTCCGTCGCTAGATTTTGTCACAAAAATTCGCGCCCACTATTCGCGGGTTTATTTTGCGTCTAAAAAATGAGCGCAAAATTTTTGATAAAAATCCGTCGCTAATCCGTCGCAAATTTATTCGCCAAATTTTACCGCTAAAATTAGCTACGGATTAACGATAAAATTTTTCCGTCGCAAAATTTCGTCACTAATCCGTCGCTAATCCGTTGCTAATTTTCAATTTTTTAAAAATATGTAAATTTGTCGCTAAACCGTCGCTATTCCGTTGTTAAATTAGCAACGGAATGATTCCGTCGCTAATTCCGTCGTTAAAAACGCGTTTTTTTGTAGTGTGCTATAACATGCGCTCTTAGCTAGACACTTACTCAATCTTCCGCACGAGTCACAAATAAAGACACATACAGCTTGTGAAAGGCTACTACTCAAACAAGGTAAACCCCTAAGGGCTCGTTTGGTTCGCGGAAAATATTTGAAGGGAAGTGGAAGTGAAATTCCGTGGAAAAGTAGTTACTAGGAAGATAAATTCTGTTGTTTGGTTGGTGGAAAAGAAGTTG
The DNA here is from genome assembly GCA_003576665.1 of Ipomoea trifida. NCBI lineage: Eukaryota > Viridiplantae > Streptophyta > Magnoliopsida > Solanales > Convolvulaceae > Ipomoea > Ipomoea trifida. Next base: position 18,992,595 of record CP025650.1, read on the forward strand.
CTGGGAAGATAAATTCTGTTGTTTGGTTGGAGGTAAAAGAGTATGGGAATAATAAGTATAAAGACCTATATACCCTTATGTATTAATAATGATAATAAAATTTATATTCCTTAATAATATTGTTTAATTTGGGGACAATTTCTGGGGGTTTTTTGGGCCATTTTTTTGTTGTAAAATTTTGGGCCAACGTTTTTTTTTTTAAACAAATTTTGGGCCAAAGTTTATTAGGTTTTCATTCTCATCTCATCAGACCTCATTCACCTCAATCCTCATTCTCGTTAATGGAGGTTGCGTCGAAAAATTAGCAGTGCGTGTGTGGGTTATGGCTGCGTCGAAGAATCAGCAGAGCCAGAGAGGCCGAGGCAGCCGCGGCGAGGCTGAGGCAGGGGCGGCGAGGCGTAGAGTGAGGCGTCGACCGGCG
>CP025650.1:19005452-19071639 GCA_003576665.1 Ipomoea trifida
ATTAGGAATTCTATTTTAATTTACAATTGTATTAGGGATAGGAATTGTATTACCATATTTTACAATATTACGCAATCCATAATATTACAGGTCTGTTTTGGGCGGGAAGTTAAAACTGAGGATATTGTTTTTATTAATAGTATAGATTGCATTTCAGATAAATATATATACTGAATTACTACTATTAGTAACTCTAGTATAGAATTGTATTACGAATAGAACGTAGATAAGAATATATTTTATTAGGAATTCTATTTTAATTTACAATTGTATTAGGGATAGGAATTGTATTACCATATTTTACAATATTACGCAATCCATAATATTACAGGTCTGTTTTGGGCGGGAAGTTAAAACTGAGGATATTGTTTTTATTAATAGTATAGATTATTATTATTATTATTATTATTATTATTATTATTATTATTATTATTATTATTATTATTATTATTATTATTATTATTATTATTATTATTATTATTATTATTATTATTATCATCTTAACATAGTAGGATTATATCAATGCATAAAAATTATATTATTATTTAGGCAATAGATCCACTTCTTCATGTCTGATTATACCAGGAGGATTACCGGTGTTGTCCTATCACAAAATCATAATAATATGCAGAGTATGATAAAATATTTCAAAAGGAACATAACTAAGGAATATATAGGAATAGCAAGTAATTTCATTACAACATAGTTATAACAACAACCAAACCAAATTACAAAAAAAAAAATACACAGAAACTTCTCCACAAAAAATAACTTTTAGAAATAGAAAAATATGTAATTTTACCACTACATAATTGTAACAACAACCAAATTTTGAATCGTTGCAAGCCATTTGCTCCTCATCCACTTCTTTGGCTCACAATATGTTCAAGCAGCAAAGAGTTAACACCAAGTTAGTAATCATCAATACACATTTTAGAAATATATAATTTAGATGGTAAATAGTATATGGAAGTACCATAAAAAAGAGACTAAGCGGCCTTTTAATCTCATACATGGTCAGCATATCTCTTTCCCTACATGATTGGTCTTCCATTCATAACAAAATGAAATCAAGTATTTATTTAAAAAAACTGGTAATGATTGAAACCAAGAAGGGCAATATATAATAGAATAATGCTAACCAGAAAATTGGTTTTTTCCAATTTGGTTATCGCGCAAGAGGCTAATCTTCAAGGCGACCAAATCGACCCGTCCTTGTTGAGATCGAAAAAAAACTTAAGCGTCAATACCAAAAAAGAAAAAAGATAAGAAAAAAATGGCACTACAAAAAAACGCCCGAATAGCGACGAACAAATTCCGTCGCTAAACGGCAAAATTCCGTCGCTAAAGCGTTTAGCGACGGATTTCGTCCGTCACAAAAACCCTCCTCGCTAGAATTTTGCGACACAATTTTTTTCCGTCGCTAAAATTTGCGACGGATATTTCCCTCGCTAAACGAAACGAATCCGTCGCTAAAGTTCGTCCCGGGACGGATTCGTCGATGACGTTTGTGAGGGACTAGCGACGACAATTTCCGTCGCTACATCTCGCGACGGAAATTCCGTCGCTATATTAACACTTTGTCCGTCGCTAATTTCTTTCGACGACGATTTTTGGTCAAAATTTGCAAGGGATTAACGACGGATATTTCCGTCGCTAGTATTAGTGTCAGAGTTTTCCGTCGTTATATTTAGTGACGGATACTATGGACGCTAATTTAGCTTGAACTTAGTGACGGAATTATCCGTCGCTAAAATTTAAAAAAATTTAAAAAAAAAATAAAAAATTACCCACGATCCGTCGCAGAGTTTATTTTTTAAAATCCCGCCTTTCAATTACATAGCGACGGATTTAAGGTTCCGTCGCTATATATAGCGACGGAACCTAACATCCGTCGCTACAAATCTGACATAGGCGAAACTTATAGCACCTTAGCGACGGATATGGATATCCGTCACTAATGCTTTTAAACAATTAACGAAACCTTCATTCATCTAGCGACGGATTTGAGATTCCGTCGCTATTTCTAGCGACGGACCCTCAAATCCGTCGCTAGATTACAAACACAATCCAATGGCCGTTTTTTCTTAGCGACGGATTTAGATCCGTCGCAACAGTCTAACAAAGAAAATTAAAAAACGGGATAAAATACTCTAGCGACGGAACAAATCCGTCGCTATTTATTTTAAAAAGCCGCCAACCATATTGTAGCGACGGATATTTGTGTCCGTTGCTAGGACTAGCGACGGAGTCAAATTTCCGTCGCTACATATACTTGTAAATGTGTATTACGAATTTTTAAGTTCAATATCTGTCGCTATTCCGTCGCTATTTTGTAAAAAAAATACAAATATGCCTTAATACATAGCGACATATATATTTCCGACGCAAATCCGTAGCTAATCAAATTTTTAATCAGCCCGCCAAAATTCCGTCGCTAATCCGTCACTAAACCGTCTTAATTTTAAGCGCGATAATTTACCGCTAAAATTAGTTACGGATTTAACGACCACCCGTTTCCGTCGCAAAGTACCGTCGCTAGGGCGTTGCTAATCCGTCGCTAACTTCCAATTTTTTGAAAAAAACAAAAATCCGTCGCTAATCCGTCGCTATACCGTCGTTAACTTAGCAACGGAATTTATCCGTCGCAAAATCCGTCGTTATTTCCGCGTTTTTTTGTAGTGTGGGTATCACGGCGGAGGTGACGGATGTGGTGTGGGGCAATTGGCAGTACTTGACAGACTTGAAGAATGAGAGAGTTCCACAACATTAAGATTAGTTGGGGTTGAGAAGTTGATGGATTGTGTATGGTTGTATTTATACACAATGGATGAGATCAAAATGGCCTAGTATTGAAATTGTAAAATGGTAAGAGATCTCAAGAAAGGTAAAAACTTTTAATTTTTCAATTAATACCAAAAACGTTATAATTCTCCAAAAGGTATATCTTTGATATTATTATTATTATTATTATTATTATTATTATTATTAGTATTATTATTATTATTATTATTTGTCATAAATTTGTCAAAATGATTGAGATTACAAAAATGCCCCTATGTTTGGGCGGGAAAAGCTTTCCAGGCACTCTGTTATTATATATATATAGATTAGGTTTTTTCCACGTGGTTTTCCTAGTGAAGTTTTTAACGAGGCATGAAAGTATTTGAATATACCATTCATATACCTTGTACTCTTTTCTTGTCATTTTTCCCACAGAATTTTCCTTGCAAGTTTTTAACAGAGACAAAATCGTGGTAAAATAATATCTAAGGGGGAATGTTATAAATAATATATTAAGTAGTGAACATTATTATGTAACGTTTGTAACAGACGTATTTATGTATGTTATTATTATACTCTTTATATATATGTGTGCCCTATTTTGTAAACAACAATGCTAATGAATGAAATCTCCCTACCACTCCATCTCTATTTTCCATAAGCACTTTGTTAATATTTGTTACTTTGATACTCTTTACCATTCATAAAGGGCCAGAGGGCACCCAATTTCAACACATTTCAATTAAATGTAGGCATGTTTAAATTATTTTAATTAATTAATTTTAATTACAATTATAAACTTCCGCTAGAACAGTGGAGAAGCAGGTCTACAGACAGTACAGTATACGGTATCCCGCTGGAGAATTCACGTATCATGAAATGATTTGAGTCAACATAATAGCTACTTTCACGTACTCCGCCATTAAATTGGACATAGAACTGCCATCTCTAGCTAAGCTAGCTACATTATATTATATATACGCGGCCCGGCGCTTGATCTTCAATTCTCTTTTGACTCACATTATTACATTACTAATAACGCATCAATCATCATCTATCAGATATGGGAAGAACACCTTGCTGTGAGAAGGTAGGTTTGAAGAGGGGGAGATGGACGGCCGAGGAAGATCGGATCCTCACCGACTACATTCACGCCAATGGCGAAGGCTCCTGGAGATCGCTGCCGAAGAATGCAGGTACACAAATCATACTAGCTAGCTACTTATGCGTTATTATTGCTTGTTTGTTAGTATGTTTTTAGCTAATGATCGTGATATGATGATGAACACCAAGTGTTTGTGTATATGATTATATGATCGAATTGAATTGAAGGTTTATTGAGATGCGGAAAGAGTTGTCGGCTACGATGGATCAATTATCTGAGATCCGATTTGAAGAGAGGCAAGTTCTCTCCCCAAGAGGAGGAAATCATCATCAAATCGCATGCAATTCTGGGTAACAGGTTAGTTGCTTAGATTCTCCATTCACGATACCTAAACTTGACAAACCATCTCTAATGATTTAAAAATATTTCTTATTTATATTATCATATAATATTTATTAAATCCAGATCATCGTCAAATATTATTTATATTATATTTTATAGATTAAATAAAGAAAAAGACGACTTCTAATGTGCACTCAGCAGGTGCCTGAAAGGATCCATGCTTTCACTTTCCTTCTTTCTTCTTTAAAAGTATTTCATTTATTTCTTTTTAAACTCTAAATATGTGTCAATATTAATCACATATGAACTAATGAAAGAGAGAAGGTCTCTCCTTAGGAGAGGTTATGAAAGCTAGTTGTCTAGGTTGGGTCTCCCCTACCCCCACCCTTCAGAAGAAAAAAAGAAAAAAAAGAAAAAAGAGAGAGCGCTAAGCTTGAGCAGAATATCCATTGATTCTCTAACTTCTCTGGGTGTGTTTGGTAATCCGAAAAATGATTTTCAGAACTCTCGATGATGTCCATAGTTTTTCATTAATTTGATCCTCAAATTGTTTAAAATTTCGTCAATTAAACCATTTGAGGATCAAATTGACGAAAATTTAAAATGAGGAAATAATCATTTTGGTCCATTGGAAGGATTTAATTGACGAAATCTTAAACAATTTAAAGATCAAATTAGTTGAAATTAAAAATTACGGACTACGTTGATAGTTGATAAACAATTGAAGAACCAAAATGATGATTTTTCTTTTTTGATTTTATTGTTCAAAAGTAAAGGAATAAAAGTGTAATAAGTGTAATTACTAAAAGATTTGAATATAATAATAGAATAACAAAAGTAGGCAAACCACCATTGTAATAAGTATCAAAATCCATTGTTAGATATAAAATTCACTAACCAATCACTTTTGTTGGATTAAGAAATCTATGCTAAGAAACTGTCACATCTGATAATGGTACGAAAACTAATGAAGTATTAATACCAAAATTAAGTCTAACAACTAAGAAAAGTGACATTTTGGCGTTTTGTGAGACAAAAGATCATTTTATTAAGGAATAATGTGCAAATTGCCCACTAAACGTAACTTAAAAATGCAATTAGACTACTGAACAAAAAAAAAGTACAATTAGGCCACTGAACACTCCAAATATATGCAATTTCACCTTACCATCCATTTCATCAGGTTGCCTCCTTACATGGAGGGTGAGTTGATATTTTAAAATAATTTTCAATAATAAACTTTAAAAATGCAAATAAAAATAATTTAAACTAATATATATATATATATATATATATATATATATATATATATATATATATATATATATATATATATATATCTACTATACTAATAAGAGCCAAAGAGAGTTAGGCCTAAAATGGGTAGAAAAAATGGCGGTCAAATTATTTAATCAAATGGATGGTTCAGATGAATTATTTAATCAAATAGATGGTTAAGATAATTCAGATTAATATTATTAATAGAGATTACCTAATTTAACCTTACTTTTATGATTATCCGTTAAATATTTTCTTCTCCGTTAATATTCCGTTAACTTTTAACTTACCCATTAATTTCTATAAGAAAGGTCTTAGGTTCGAACCTCATCTAAATCAAATTTGACATAATTAAGTTTCTCACTCTATTTTACCCTTATTAAATTAAATAAATTAGTAGCTACAACAAAAAATGATACATATGTATTTCTTTAATTTAGAATTATGTGTCTACAATACCTTTATTTGATAAAATTATTCATTATCAAAAAATTAAATTAAATAAGAGAAATAATTTCATTAGTTATATTGTCTTTATTTTCTCTCATGCAAAGATTCTTTACATTCAAATTTATCAATTGATATTCATTACATTGTCCATTATCTTATTTTTACAATATCTTGTAATTAAATATCAAAGTTATAGTACAAAATAATGCTATATATTTATTTACCAAGTAATTTATTAATACTATGAAAAAAAATTTTAAAATATTTTGAAGCTAATTATATTAACTACTTGGGGATTCATTGACAAAGAGAGTACTCAAATAATAAATCAACAAATTGAAGTGTAATCACTCTATTTTACTCTTATTGAATAAAATAAATTAGTAGTTACACCAAAAAATCATACATATATATTTCTTTAATAACATGAAAAAAGTAAAAAAGAATAGTTGGAAACCAATCATATTAACTACTTATGGGATTTGTTGACAATGAAAGTACTCAAATAATCCATTACCCAGCAAATTGATGCGAGAAACTAACTTTTAATATCTTTAGATTACATAATATTTTAAATTTTCAAATTTTTATTAATTAATTTAATCTTTTTTCTTAAACCAGGGATTTCTTTATCCACAATAACTCATTCAACAATAATGGTTGAACCAAATGAAACCCAAGCAGAACACCTAAAGGAAAGTCCATAGCTCATATATCATAATCTCATTGCAGGACATTGTCATCTATGCTACCAACAATATCTGAATTGCAATAACACACTACCAACAAAAAGGAAGATAACAAATAGTAAAGATGAAGACAATGACAATGTTACTCAAAAGAGAATTAAAAACACTTAGAAAAATTCAAATTAAAAGTAGTATTTATTTAGACTATCATTTTTAAACCAAATATTTAGACTATCGATTTTACTAGGTTGCAAACATTTATTTTAGTAATAATTATAATGAATTTTCTATATTATCTTGGATTCATATACTTTGAGTTAGATATTTAAATAAAAAAATTCAACATTCAATTACCCATATATAAACTTCTCCTATATAATCTTGCATTGATATACTTTCAAATATTTATTTAAATATAAACATTGGCATTAACACATTCGCGCAATGCGCGTATAAAACTAGTATATATATAAACGTTGTGGTGGTTGGGGCTACCCATCGTTTTTTTAAATTGTTTTAAAAAGTTTTTTTTATTAGTAAAATTTGTTAATTTATGCCAACTCACAATACACGTAAGCATAGAACCTTATGAAATAGATGGTAACATGCTATTAGGTGAAAATGCGAAATTACATACATTGGGTGTTTAGTGGCCTAATTGCATTTTTTTTTTGTTCAGTTGTCTAATTACATTTTCGTGTTATGTTCCGTGGCCAATTTGCACCTTATTCATTTTATTAAATTCAAAATCAAGACACACATAGCTGGTCTGACAAAAAAAATTATATGCATGTGCAGATGGTCCCTGATTGCAACACAACTACCAGGTAGAACAGACAATGAGATAAAAAACTACTGGAACTCGCACTTAAGCAGAAAATTCTATAGCTATAGGAGAGCAGGAAGTGAGAAGACTATAGAGAATTTGGAGACGGACTTGGTCAAGGCGGCAGAGCAAAACAAAACGGAGACGTGGAAAAGTAAGTAGATCAGCCATGAAGAAGAATAAGACCACTGGCTATAAACACTACTCCCCAATAATAACCATGCTCCTGAATTTCCCCACTTCCAGACACACCACACACACAAGGATACTATCCCTAGTCTCTGTACTGATCCAGTTAATAACAATGTGTTGTATCTGCGGTACAAATCTCATCCACCCCGCCAATATTGATGATAAAGAGGATATGATACCTCGAGGCTTCTGTGTATGGAGGAGAGTATTTTAGCTTGGACGACATAATGCCAGTATTAGAGGAAGAGATGGATCCTGCAGGACAATTTTGAGTACTTCGTTAAACGGGAGCCTAGAAAACAGTGTGAAAGAGTTTGGCTGCAAGTAGTGCAATCCCAACATGATTTGGAAAAAGCGGTGGTAATAGCAGCGTTGATATTTATAGCGGTTGATACCCAATGATCACGATCAATTTGGTGGAGAGAACAACGAAAGCACCGCAACATCATCATCATTTCCAGTTGAACATCATTGTAGCTTGGCCCAAAATATTAGTGATTGGGATGATTGCAGTACTACTGGACGACAGTGGAAACAACCTCTGCAACACCCAGAATCTAATGCGCAACAGAATGAGTATGATGTAATGTTGTCATCGCCGTGGCCTTGGGACGACACTTTTTATGACATTATGCATGGTAATACTGGCGAATAGGGTAGGGTAGGGTATACATAATGTAAAGTTGTATGGCGTTTTTTACTCTTTAGGTCATTCTCCAGGCTAGGGATGCATGAAGTGGCCAATTTAAGATTATTGCTGTAGTAGAATGTTAGTTAGTAGAACGATAGTTGTGTATGAATGTTGAAGAAGACTATTAGGTGACACTAGTACAAAATTGAACATAAAAGAATAGCTTTTCGCTACACCTGTTAAAAAAGGAGTAGCGAATGCCATAAAATATAAAAAAACACTACTTTCGCGGCACCCACAAGGAGTGGGTGCCGCGAAAAATAAATTATTAAATAATAACTCACTTTTCGCAGCACCTGATCTCAATAGGTGCCGCGAAAAGTAAATATTAAAATAATAATTTACTTTTCGCGGCACCCGCACTTATATCGAAAATTTTTCAATCTTTTAAAAATCTGACAGGCTATGCGAAATTTAAGTCTGTTTACATGTAAAGTGGCAGAGTATGGTAAAATAAAGTCAACAAATTAAAGTGCCTTTTCCTCTAATCTTCTCACGCAAACCGCCCATTTTCTTCTCTCCATAAACTTCTCCTCTCTCCACAAAATTTCCTTAAAACAAAACTTCTTTCTCCATTTCCTCGCCGTCGTGGGATACAAAATCGGAGAAGCTAGAGAGCTCAAAGACAAGACAAAGACACCGCCTGAAAATACTGCCGCCATCTCAGATCTGGTGCGAGTGTATTCTTAGATCTGCAACGCTTACATCGCCTGAAAAGAGAGCTCAGGCGATCGGTCTCAGATCCGGTGGCCATTTCAGATCTGGTGTATCGATCTCAGATTCGGTGGTAGTGAGATCCGGTCGCTGCTTCAATCCGGTGGTAGTGAGATCTACGCATCTACACATCGTTCTCCAAGCCTAGAAACTCAGATCTGTTGGCAAGAGAGATTAAAGCTAAGGGAAAATAGTGAGAGCTTCAACTAATAATGGAGAGAGTTGAACACGGTGGCCAACCCAACAGATCTGATGCTCTGTTACAGGTAAATTTTTTTTTTTTTTTTTTTTAGTTTTCAACTCTCCTCATTCAGATATGCTGTGGTGCTGTGCGACGGAGGAAGGAGCAATAGCGGCGGTGCGGCGGCGAAGCGAGGAACCGCGGAGATCTGTAGGATTTTGGCTACGGTCTTTGTGATCTTCAATTTCTTTCTTCTTTTTTTGTTTTTAATTTTTTTTGTTTTGTTTTAGTGAATGGAAACTTAGTATTTTGTATGCTATATTTTGAGATTGGCAGTGTAAATGCTAGATTTTTATGCTGTGTAAATTCTTATAAATATGCTATATAATTTATTGATGAATATAAATTTATATTTATATGGATTGGTAGTGTAAATTATTGATGAATATAAATTATACTAGATTGACAGTGTAATTTTTTGATTGAATGGATGAATATAAATTTATAATATATATATATATATATATATATATATATATATATATATATATATTATTTATTTTATTTTTTTTTTAAAATGGTATTAACCTTCCACCGGCACCTGCCCCGGAAGGTGCCGCGGAAAGTAAACTCCCTCAACTCCCTTTTCGCGGCACCCATAAACGGGTGCCGCTGAAAGTATGGACTTTTAGAGTCACTCTCATAGTCTACACCCTTATAGGTGTAGCGAAAAGACTTATATGGGTGTAGCTTATGTGCTTTTTTGTACTAGTGTGAAAAGGTAGATTGTTAGTGGACTAGATGTGTAGTGTGTATATAAATAGGTATGGTGAAGTAAAGAAGGTGTAAGAAGTGTGTGTGAGAGCAATAATGGTATCAGAGCCCATGTTCTATTAAACTCCGTTATCTTGATATTTTGAAGAGTAAATTCCTTTTTTGGTCCTATACTTATTGTGCATTGGACAGATTTAGTCCGCTTTTATTAATTTGACCACATTTTGCCCAAAGTTATCAAAAAGTGGACAATGTTAGTCCACCCTTAAAATTGACATTAAGTCTCCGTCAAATGAAGGACATTTTTGTCCTTTCAATGGTCTTTTTTGTCCACCTCCCTTTTTTCACCAGTTCACTTACAATATTGCATTCCATTTCCGATTTCCGTTTCATAATCCAATCCAATCCTATAAATACCCAAGTTATAAAATTACCCAATTAACTTGTATAATCCAAAGATGCAAAGCTGAAATAATGGGTCTCATAGCTAAGCATGGGCAAGAAGCAGAGAAGAGTTGCAGTAATTATTCTTGGCGCTTACAAGAGATTAAGCGTTTTTTTTTTTTTTTTTTTTTTGGAAAAAAAACTTCCGGACAAAAAGTCTGGAAGTCATTTTCTGAAAATGGAAAATCACTTTCCATGTGAACTGCGAGGCATGCCGTCCCTCTCCCATGTAGACTGGTTCCGCCGGAACTGCTCTGGTCAGTCTTTTTTTTTTCCTTCCTTTTATAATAGATATTATTAGTGTATACATTTTTATATTTTTTATATTTTAAATACAATAATAAAAATATATAATTATACAATTCTACTCATTTTTCACTCATTTATTCGAAAACCAACATCATTTATGTTGGGAGAAATTTATATATGGTAGTAATAATATTGTAGTTATTTTTTAAAAAGTTAGCTGAAGTAAACAAATTGATCGACATGCAATATTTTTTTTCTTCTTTTAGTAAACTTTTGACATGCAAAAATGATTATATATATATATATATATTAAAATTTCATATGTAATGCATTGACAATGACCTTTTTATTTTTATTTTACAAATTTTTCTCACTTATTTTTTATTGGAGAAATCACAATTTTGGTTCCTCGATTGTTTCACAACTCTCGATAATGTCCATAGTTTTTCATTAATTTGATCCTTAAATTGTTTAAAATTTCGTCAATTAAACCCTTTGAAGATCAATTGACGAAAATTTAAAATGAAGAAATAGTCATTTTGGTCTATTGGAAGGATTTAATTGACGAAATCTTAAACAATTCAAAGATCAAATTAGTTGAAATTGAAAATTACGGACTACGTTGATAGTTGATAAACAATTGAAGAACCAAAATGATGATTTTTCTTTTTTGATTTTATTGTTCAAAAGTAGAGGAATAAAAGCGTAATAAGTTTTGTAATTACTAAAAGATTTGAATATAATAATAGAATAACAAAAGTAGGCAAACCAACACGGTAATAAGTATCAAAATCCATTAGATATAAAATTCACTAACCAATCACTTTTGTTGGATCAAGAAATCTATGCTAAGAAACTGTCACATCTGATAATGGTACAAAAACTAATGAAGTATTAATACCAAAATTAAGTCTAACAACTAAGAAAAGTGACATTTTGGCGTTTTGTAAGACAAAAGATCATTTTATTAAGGAATAACGTGCAAATTGCCCACTAAACGTAACTTGAAAATGCAATTAGACTACTGAACAAAAAAAAGTACAATTAGGCCACTGAACACTCCAAATATATGCAATTTCACCTTACCATCCATTTCATCAGGTTGCCTGTTTAAATGGAGGGTGCGTTGACATTTTAAAATAATTTTTAATAATTAAACTTTAAAAATGCAAATAAAAATAATTTAAGCTAATATATATATATATATATATATATATATATATATATATATATATATATATATATATATATATATATATATATATATATATATACACGTTGTGGTGGCTGGCGGCTACCCATTGTTTTTTAAAATTGTTTTTTTTTAAAAAAAAAATTTATTAGTAAAATTTGTTAATTTATGCCAACTCACCATATACGTAAGCATACAACCTTATGAAATAGATGGTAACATGCTATCAGGTGAAAATGAGAAATTACATACATTGGGTGTTTAGTGGCCTAATTGCATTTTTTTTTGTTCAGTTGTCTAATTATATTTTGGTGTTATGTTCAGTGGCCAATTAGCACCTTATTCATTTTATTAAATTTAAACTCAAGACACACATAGCTGGTCTGACAAAAAAAAAATTATATGCATGTGCAGATGGTCCCTGATTGCAGCACAACTACCAGGTAGAACAGACAATGAGATAAAAAACTACTGGAACTCGCACTTAAGCAGAAAATTCTATAGCTATAGGAGAGCAGGAAGTGAGAAGACTATAGAGAATTTGGAGACGGACTTGGTCAAGGCGGCAGAGCAAACAAAACGGAGACGTGGAAAAGTAAGTAGATCAGCCATGAAGAAGAATAAGACCACTGGCTATAAACACTACTCCTCCAATAATAACCAAGCTCCTGAATTTCCCCACTTCCAGACACACAAGGATACTATCCCTAGTCTCTGTACTGATCCAGTTAATAACAATGTTGCTGCATCTGCGGTGCAAATCTCATCCACCCCGCCAATATTGATGGATAAAGAGGATATTGATACCTCGGGCTTCTTGTGTATGGCGGGAGAGTATTTTAGCTTGGACGACATAATGCCAGTATTAGAGGAAGAGATGGATCCTGCAGGGACAATTTTGAGTACTTCGTTAAACGGGAGCCTAGAAAATAGTGTGAAAGAGTTTGGGCTGCAAGTAGTGCAATCCCAACATGATTTGGCAAAAAGCGGTAATAGCAGCGTTGATATTTATAGCGGGTTGATACCCAATGATCACCATCAATTTGGTGGGGAGAACAACGAAAGCACCGCAACATCATCATCATTTCCAGTTGAACATCATTGTAGCTTGGCCCAAAATATTAGTGATTGGGATGACTGGCAGTACTACTGGGACGACAATGGAAACAACCTCTACAACACCCAGAATCTAATGCCGCAACAGAATGAGGATGATGTAATGTTGTCATCGCCGTGGCCCTGGGACGACACTTTTTATGACATTATGCATGGTAATACTTGCGAATAGGGTAGGGTAGGGTATACATAATGTAAAGTTGTATGGCGTTTTTTTACTCTTTAGGTCATTCTCCAGGCTAGAGATGCATGAAGTGGCCAATTAAGATTATTGCTGTTAGTAGAATGTTAGTTAGTAGAACGATAGTTGTGTGTGAATGTTGAAGAAGACTATTAGGTGAAACTGGTAGATTGTTAGTTGGACTAGATGTGTAGTGTGTATATAAATAGGTATGGTGAAGTAAAGAAGGTGTAAGAAGTGTGTGTGAGAGCAATAATGGTATCAGAGCCCATGTTCTATTAAACTCCGTTATCTTGATATTTTGAACAACTATCTCCTCGCAAAGCTTTGCCATCATTTATCTTTTCTCGTTTTCTAACTTGATAAGTTACATCCATCATTTTTCTTTTCTCTTTTTCTAACCTGGTCAATTACATCCATCTTTTCTCTTTTCTCATTTTCGAACCTGATCAATTAAAGCCATACAATCTGTTGGAGCATAATGGGCAAAGTGATGGTTAACCTTGAACGAAAGTTCCCTGGAGCAATTGTTTTTGGAGATGAAGCTAAATCCAAAAGAATAGAACTGCTTTTGTTGAATGGACGTGTTAGGTGCATAAGCCTTGTTGTGGATGATTTTGTTCCCAATTCCCTTTTTGAATCTGTACATTCAGAAACAATTGATGACAGAAGTGAAAGTTCTCATTCAAAGAGCAAAAATGATCAGCCGAATAAGCTTGGAGGAATTGACAAGTGTGTTATTGAGAGATTTGAGAAAGAGGCTACTGATGTAGAGTACTTGATCATAGTTGCCACAATGGCAGTTTCTGAGAGGATTGGTAAATGCCTACTTGAACTAAATGGAAATCATGCTATAGTCATCATGGATGATGCTGAAATTGAACTTGTGGTTCGCTCTGTTTTGTTCACTGCTGTTGGAATCTCAAATTCTGATGTTAATGTTTCTGCTGCTGAAGTCAAGAAAGGAAACGAAAAAGTTGCAAAATTCTTTGAGAATGATTTGGAGAAGGATGGAGCCTATATTGATTCAGATGTGAATTCTAGAAACTACTGCGGTCAGACGGCATTGTTGCAAGCATGTCGATTTGGCCACTGGGAAGTTGTTTCAAATTCTTTTTCTGTTTAGACACAATGTTACAAGAGCAGACTATCTTAGTGGGCAGAATGCTCTTCATTTTGCACCAGTTTCTGGAGGAAAACAATTATTCAGGATGATAAGCATCTTGCCTCTCTCCCTTTCATTCTAAACTGGGCATCCAAGATATGTATGCTCCAGTTTACGGGGGGGTGTTGGAGCATAAAGACGGAGCTGACAGCTAAGGAGGGCACATGCGTTGCTAAGGAGGGCACATGCGTCTTTCTACTATTAGCTATAACCACCTTCACCATCCATAGTCTGTATATATATCAATCCAAAGTTTATATCGTCACTGTATTCATTCATTCTAATAATATACTTCACCATTTCCAGTCTCTGCTTCATCTATTCATCACTGGTTTCACATTCTAACACAATCGATCTGCTAGTGTCACTCGCCACCTCCATACAACGCGTGTAGTTCACGCGCTTCCACTGTTCGCGATTTGTAATCCACGCGCCAACGCATGCGGCATCTCCGACAGTTATAAAAGTGTCTGATCAACAGCTCCTAGGTCGCCTGAGTCCTCCAACATCGCATCTAGATTTAGTTGTCTGATCAACAGCTCCTAGGTCGCCTGAGTCCTCCAGCATCGCATCTAGATTTAGTTTGGACCATTTCCACCTCAGTTGCTTTTACTCTACGATCATGTTGTTTCGTACACATTCAAACTTCGTTTTTTGTGTGATTTGTGATCTATTTGTGATCTATTTTTTGTGGGTATGGCTGAAGATAAATCTGTTTTCGTGACTGATATTGTTCCCGTGACTTCTAAAATCATAGACTGTAAGCTTAATGATTCTAATTGTGTAAAGTGGTCTAAGGTTATTAAGCTTTATCTCAAGAGTTTGGGTAAAGAGGAACACCTAACTAAACTTTTGTCAGAACAAGATGATTCTTGGGAGCGGGTTGATGCACGTCTGTTTCTACAAATTTAGAATTCAATTGATGATGGTATTGTTGGGGTTATTAATCATTGTGACTCCGTTACAGATATGATGGAATATTTGGAGTACTTGTACTCTGGGGAGGGAAATATCACTCGAATTTATGATGTCTGAAAGTTTTTTTACCGTGCAGAAAAACATAATTTTCCCTCACTGCCTATTTTACGGAATTTAAGAAGACATATGATGCACTTAATAAGCTTATACCATTCACTACTGGCATTAAAGAACAACAAAAGCACTGATTGTTATGAGTTTTTGGCAGGTCTTCCTTTTGAGTTTGACACGGCCAGGTCAACGATTCTTAGTAATTATAAAATTCCTAATCTGGCTGATGTCCTCCCACGATTGATTCGATCAGAACAATCGAAGCCAAGTGTACATGAAGTAACCATCCCACCAAGTAATGCTCTTGTTGGTCGTCAGTCGTACAGCGGAAATGGTGGTACCTCCCAGGGGCACACTTCCGGCGTCATTGTGTCATTGTTGCCACAAGCCTGGGCACATGGAGTGGGACTGTAAGAAAAGGTTGAGGAATCAAGGAAAGTCATGCCAATGTTTCTTCTACATTTGACGATTCCACCAAGTTGGCTATGGTATCTGCTGATGAGATTGCGTGCTAAGTATTAGAAACTTCTAAAACATTCATGCTCTTAAGTCACTACTGTTGCAAACTCAAGTAACACAACCACATTTCTTCTCTCATCCTCATCCAAATGGGTCATAGACTCGGGTGTTACAGATCATATGACAAGTAACTCTAGTCTATTTTCCACGCTTTATTTCCATCCACATAGTTCCCCTGCCACCTTAGCCGATGGATCCAACTCCCAATTACTTGGGTCTTGAAGCATTACACCAATCCCCTCGCTCCCCTTGAAATATGTCTTGCACATACCTAATTTCTCGTTCAATTTAATGTAGACCATTTAATGTTGTTTGTATATGTTGCTTGTTGAGTATAGCATTGTCCCTCTGAAGCCATCCAACACTGTTATCCTCTATATGTTTTTTATCTTCATTTGTAATTTAAAGTAAGGTAGAGTGTATGTTTTAATCAAAGATTGGAACTTTCAGATGCTCCAACTTGAGGGGAGTGTTAAAACTTAGAAATATGAAAATGCATGAATAGGAGCATAGGAGGTGAAAAGTCATGAATATGAGCATAGGAGGTGAAAAGCATGAATAGCTTTCTAGTATGTATATGTATATATATGTCAGTGTGTTAGTGTAATTAAGTAATAAGGAGGATAAAAAGTAACAGAGTAAACATATTTCCACAATTATAATCATTTCTCTCTCCTTGATTCTTCATCTTGCTTCCTCCTAACTTGCGGGTGATTGTTATTCTCCACCTGCCAGACCTTTGAATCTTTCAAATTCAACTACTCCAAAAGGTATAAAAGTTATCTCAAACTTCTTAAGGTCAAAGGCATGCCTAGTCAACTCGGGTCAAGTCTGACCAAAAGTCAAGCTTGGTTAAAGGTTATAAAATGTCAATTCTATCCACAAAAACTTTGGTCTAATCTCCTGTAACTTCTCTTGATATATTTATAAGCTTATTGCTTTGGCATATGAATGCTTAAAGGTATGTGATCATCTCTGGATGCAATGTTGTTAAATTGCTATGGCGGATGATGATCTGAGGATTCTGCCATCTAATGAGGGTGGTGATGCAGTTTTGCCATGTCACCCATGGTGGAATTTTTTTTAATAAATATCTTAATATCTTGGACCCAAGCCAAACTTGGGCCATTAAATTTTTTTTCCTCTAAGTCTTAACCCAAGCCTCCAAGCCTTAGACCAATGAGAATTCCAGCAACCTCCCATGCTGGCCAGGTTTATTGTTTTTGTTTTTTTTTTCTTCTTCTTCTTCTTTTCTCTTCTTTTCTCTACATTTTTTATCTGTTCCTTTTTTTTCTTTTTTCTTTTTTGTTTAAAAAAAAAAAAACTTTCTTACTCATTAACGTAACATTTAGGCCCTATTTGATAAATAATTAACCAGTCAATTTTGACTTATTTGATCACTATTAGTTATTTGGTTAATAAGCTTTTTGTAACTCCAAAATACTAAAATTCAAAAGGTTTACAGTTCTTAACTGTGGAGATAAAAGACTTTTATTTACAGTTCTTTTTCTTCTTTTTTTCAGTTTTTACTCCTTTACAACCATATCTGCTAAACAAGAAGTTACTTCAAGAAGATTAGACCTTTAATATCTAATTATCTATATAGTTTATGGTTCTTTACTTATGTTAAGACCTAAGACATTGAGTTTTTATCTTGTATTAATCAACTCTTGCATTTTTTTTTTTACTTATATGTATAAGATATAGTATTTTTATTTTGTCCACCATGGGCCTCAATACCATCCGCCAAATTTTTATGGTAAATTTTTGGCTATCTGCCGTCCACCATTGATAACAATACTTGATATCATACAGAGTGATAAGATAATAGCTAGTTAGAACATCCGCCATTAATAACAATACTTGACATTACACAGAGTGATAAGATAATAGATAGTTAGAACATTGTTCCAAGTTGGAAGTTACCTAAGAAGTCAATTAGGTTTCTAAACTTTTTAAAGTAGTGATTAAACCCATCAACATTGTATTTTGGTGTAATGAAGTCCAAAAACTAATTAGTGGCATACTATCATAGGTCACTAGAGTTCGATAACCTTCGACGATATTTTCGACGAAAAAAGCAACCAGCGACCAGAAAATCGGCGCCAATCCTATCGCCTTCTTTCTCGGTTTCCATGGTGACCAGCGCTGATTCGCCAAAGGTCGCCGGAACTCTAGTGACTTGTGATAGCAGGTTACTAACTGATTTTTAATTCGATTTCATTGCACCAAAATATGATGTGTTTAGTTGTTTTTTTAAAAAGTTTAAATACCTAATTAACTTTTTAAGTAAGGTTGAAGTGTCTATTTGATCATTTTCTCTAAAATTTGAGATAATAAAATGAATAAATTTTGACGGTATATGGATAGAAGAATGCATTAATAGTTGCTAGGAATCTAAATATATACTTGGACACTGTAAGTGCAACGTGCAAAGTTAACAATCGTTGCCCTATTTGCAAGTTGTCTTTCTGTCGATGCAACAATGTTATTCCTACGTGCTGGAAAAAATATAAACATTTAAAAGAGTTTTGTTTAATGTTATTAAAGGACATTTTTGGTAAAAAAAATTAATAAATGATATTAAATTTATTAAATATGACAATTTTTATTGGACATTGCAGTATAGTTAGAGAACAAATTTGTTCGATTTTTATTTTTCACTATACATTCAAGAATCTAGAGCATTCATAGTTTTTATATTTAAAATTCTAAGTACATGTTTTTAGCATTTAAAATTTACAATAAGATTCAATGAAAGTTATCTATCTTAAATTCCGTTTGTATTCTTTGTGCTTGTGAAGGAAGTCATACATCATGTTAAAATTATTGTACTTTAATTTTTGAGTTAATACCCAAAATGGTCCTCGACTATAGTGGTTTTTCTCAATTTCGTCCTAAACGACTTTTGTGACCTAATGTAGTTCCAGACTTGTGTGTTTTTGCTCAGTTTAGTCCTCCGTTTGCATTTCCATCCATTTGCTGTTAAATCCAAGGATATTTTTGTAATTGCAATAACCCCTCCTTTAAGAGAGAAGGAAAGAGCTTCAAAATTAACTCCATGGCTAATGCTTATGAGGATTTGCAGGAAAATTTGTGAGTAAAGATGGTGAGAAATGTAATTCCATGGAAAATTTGCAGTAACTCCATTTCTAGCTTCAATGCAACTTTATGTTTCTGCACAGCTTTCTAGTTTCTCTCTCCGTGTATTGTTACATATTCCATTAACTGTGGAGCTCTCACCATCTTCACTCACAATTTTTTTTCTGCAAATTCTCATAAACATTGGCCATAGAGTTTTGAAGCTTTTTCCTTCTCTCTTAAAGGAGGGATTATTGCAATTACAAAAATATCCTTGGATTTAACAGCAAATGGATGGAAATATAAACAGAGGACTATATTGAGCAAAAACACATAAGTCTGGGACTACATTAGGTCACAAAAGTCGTTTAGGATGAAATCGAGAAAAACCACCATAGTCAAGGACCATTTTGAGTATTAACTCTTTAATTTTTTCATGCTAAAAATACATTTACACATTTAAATATTCTGTTAGTTAGTTATTAAATTCTAAATAATTGTGCTAAAAAATTCTAAATAAATTTACCTAATTGTATTTACCTTAATACATTACTTCATTTACTTGACAAAATAATTTATTTAATTAAATATTATATTAAACCAAATATATTTTATTATATATATGGAGTATCATTTACATATTTACTTAGACAAACATATATTTATTAGATATACATATATATATAATATATTTGTACTAAAAAATAGTAATTAACTTCTTAATATAAACCTAAAAATTAAGTTAATAATTAATGATTCTAATATAATATAAATTATGTGGTTTATATTATTTATTTATTATTTTAAAATTATTTTAATATAATTATAATTTTTAACATTAAACATTAATATTGCACTTATTTTTGCGCATATTATATCACCTAAGTAACTATCACTTTTTGTTGACACATCCGTGAAGGATAGGAAGGAGAGGAAAAGGAGGTGGGAGAGATTATTGTGTAGAGCATAAATAAAAATTACATTATTTAATTTGTATTCTCAAAAAAAAAATTACATTATTTGTGTATATATAAAATATATTATTTGAGTACTGAAAGTACATCATTTTCTATACTATTAAATAATGTATATTCAATACACAAATAATATACTTTTAGTATATTAAAAATGTATCTTGTACTCAGAAAATGTATATTATTTGGTATAATGTACATTCAGTACACAAATAATCTATTTTTAATATATATATATATATATATATATATATATATATATATATATATATATATATATATATATATATATATATATATATATATATATTAATCTACACAACATTGTGTAGATCATGGTCCACACAATAATTTGTGGCAAATTATTATGTGGACCTGGATCCACTTTGCAAGGTAAACTTGTTTGTTATGAACAAAAAATTCACAACTTATATACTAAATGTTCACTAATAAATGTTCACAATTTACATACTAAATGTGAATTGTAAATATTCAATATGATCTATTGTGATGAGTCCATCTTGAAAGGTGGATTCGTGTCCATGGTATAACTATTGATAATTTGTCTGGAATTAGTTAGATAGGTAGATGAAAATATTAAATGCAATATAAAGGTTATGCTGAAAGGGGCTTTTAAAATATCAACTACTAATAGGACATGCATGCGGTTGTGCTTTCATTAATGTCAGATCTGGACAGAGAAAGAAAGTTTGAGAAAAAGAAAAATGGAAAATAAGTAGGCCCTTTGTTATGAACAAAAATTATTAAAAAAATCATTTTTTTTTAAAACAAAAAAATAATAACCAAAAAAAAAAAAAAAGCGAAGCTGAAGAAACAATAAAAACCTTTAAAAAAATGTTTTTTTTAAAGGTTTTTATTGTTTCTTCAACTTCACTTTTTTTTGTTAAATTTTTAATTTTAGTTCGTTTCAAAATAATATATGATTTCAAAAAATCTTGTTTGTCTAGTGGTCGTTGGTTGCACCCCTCAGTCCTATAGTTAGCAAATGTATGAGCATGGGAGGCTTCTGGCTGCAATGAAAAGGTTCTATTGTGTTACAAATTTTAAAAGGCAATTTAGAAACGTCATAAGGATCCAAACTATACACTTATGTGTACAATAAGTTTAAACTAAATCCAAACTCTTACGAGGCGTTTGGTTGGAAGGAAGGAATTAGGGGAGAAATGAGTTGTAATTCGGTGGAACTGCAATTCAATGAATAAAGTATGAATTGAAATTATAGTGTTTGATATGCAGGAATAGGAGTACATGGAATTGAAAGGTAAGAAGGGGCAAAATGACTAAAATGCCCTTATGTTGTAGTATATGTTGTAGTAGTAGTAGTAGTAATAATAATAATAATAATAATAATAATAATAATAATAATAATAATAATAATAATTCATTCAAAAATAATAATAATAATAATAATATCATTATTATTATTATTATTATTATTATTATTATTATTTTAAAAAAAGAATAATAATAGCAATAATTCTTTTAAAAAAGAATAATAATAATAATATTTTTTTTAAATTAAAAAAAAAATACAAAGGGTATGAGAAGAGGGGCAAAATTGTCTTTATACCAACACAATTGCCCCTCCTCTCCACTGAATTGCAATTCATGGGGGTATCATTTAGAGGGAATTGCAATTTCCTCCAACTAAACAGTGAAGTTTGAAAATTCACTGAATTGCTATTCCTCCCAAACTACACTCAACCAAACAGACCATTAATGTTGGGGTCAAAAATCAACCCCTTTACGTTGTTGTTGGAAGAAAGTTTATAATAAAATTTGTCGTTCCCTGATTAAGGTACGTACTATATACTTGTACGAGAATAATTGATTAACGTGGAGGATGGATACCCTGTCGGAATATCCTCGACGGGAACGAAGCCACGACTATTACTTCACATCTCATTTACGTGGACAATCACCTAACCATAGTAGTCACCGTACTCTCTCCATCAATCACCCTCACACTTTTGTTTGATATATTTAGTGAGTGATGTTGAAGTCATCTTTTGAATTTATTTTTCTTAGTGACAACTGACGAGCAGGGCAAACCCATAGTGAAGGCAATGGGGCACTTGCCCCCACCTCACCCCATATATATTTCGTGTACATACATACGCTCTAATGAGAATAAGCGCTCAGGAAGAAATAAAAATCATTTACAGTTGTTCACGTGTTTAGATCAACGAATTAGATGTAATTTTAAAAAAAAACGGTGCAGTGATATTTTCGTAAATAACTTGAACTATGGTGCAAGTAAGTGTGTTATACGTGCACGTAGCTGGTGCACCTTTGCGAGTAAAAGTGCAAGTAAAATCACTTACAAGTGCAACTAATTTACCTTGTTAACATTCGTGCATCTAGGTGCAACTAGTTATAATATTAGGTGCACTTAGTATTGATGTTTGGTGTAAATTTTAATTGCACATGTAATATATGTTACTTGCACTTATAATATATGTATTAGGTGCACTATATAAAACTACAACTTGCACTTGTAATACATTTTACTTGCACTTCGATGTTTAATTATTTACAGAAATGCCATCGCATTTTTTTATTTTAAAAATCAGTGTTTTTCATCCGTTAGATCTGGACACGTGAACAGATGTCATGTGTTCTGAGTTCTCTACTGGGCGCACCGTTCTCATTTGAGAAATGTCACCGTGTTTTTTTATTATTTTAAAAATCAGCGTTTCTCATCCATTAGATTTGGACACGTGGACGGATGTCATGCGTTCTGAGTTCTCTCTTGGGTGTATCGTTCTCATTTGAACGCGATCATAATATCATATATATATATATATATATATATATATATATATAGTTAGGATCATATTATTTCTCGATTTGTGCGTGTCATCCTTGCGCAGGGGTCATGCTAATCTTCTCTGTATCTTTCCAATTTTATCGGATGTCTCCGAAGAGACTAGTTAGGATCATATTAAATCACTTGTTACGTTTAGGTAAGATCGTGAGATCAGATCTTGTGCATCCATTTAATAATTTAATGGTCTAGATTGGTTTAAGATGCTAAGTTGAAGTGTGTGCAAACGGTAATAAAATGTGTGTGAATGGTGATTAATTGCGTGCAGACGGTGATTAAATATGTGCAAACGGTGATTAAATGTGTGCGAACGGTGATTGATGTACAAGATTTGATCTCAAAATTTTTTAATGGTCTAGATTGATTTAGATTCCAAGTTGAAGTGTGCGCGAACGGTGATTAAATGTGTGCGAACAAAGTGTGTGTGTGTCAATCAATCTAGACCATTAAAAAGTATTAAATGGATGCACAAGATGTGATCTCACGATCTTACCTAAGCAAGTGGTCTCACTGGAACTCTACCCCATATATATATATATATATATGACCAAGTTCAGATCAAGTACGGCCATATCTTAATGTGCGGCTCGTGCAATCGCACAATTAGCTATGCAAAAAAGCACCAATAGTGTTAGGAAACGCACAACAAAGAAATACATCAATGCACCATAAAACACACCACACACTCAAAAAAATGCACCATACATCACCACACCTAATGGTGCGTTATTGAACACTGTGTGGTGCGTTTATGCGTACATAATGATGTGTTTTGTGGTGATGTGTACCTAATGGTGCGTTTTTTGGTGCATTTTTTTTGTTGTGCGTTTCCTAAAACTATTGGTGCTTTTTTGCATAACTAATGGTGTGGCCGCACCAACCGTACGTTAAGACATGATCGCATTTTAGCTTTTATATATATATATATATATATATATATATATATATATATATATATATATATATATATATATATATATATATATATATATATATATATAATCTACAATCCACAAACCTAATAAGAGAGAAAAAAGTTAGGTCCCTCGCAGGAACTAAAAAATGTTTGTGTAATTGCTTGTTTAAATAAATAGTTCATATTGTTTTGATTTTAGTATTTTGATTTTTTTTTCTACTTACCCTCTATTATATCATTTACTTTTCTTAAATACCCCTGCATTCTGTCAGTGTAAACTTTAGTAACGGAATATTTCCGTTAACTATTTATTATTCTTAACTTACTCATTGATTTTCATAAGGAATGTCTTAGGTTCAAACTCCATTGCAATCAAAATTGACATAATTGTTAAGCATATACTATGAATATGTTAGAGTGTATTAACAAAATATAATATAAAATTTAACATGAATTTTGATCAATTAATTAGAATCACGCATTGGGTACTGATGAAACGGTATACCTAATTTACTGTATATAGTTAACACATATGAGAAACTATGCATTTTATTATTGTATTTTTTGGGAAGAATGATTTGTTCTATTTTGGAAGGTGCATTGCACCATGGCACTAAAATTGCAGTGAAGCACACTAGGGGACTAGCTTGGGTACTATTCAGTAAGGGTGTTTCCAATTAATTTTATGAAAAATTATGCCACAAGTCATAGTTATGCATTCTTGAAATATTTACATTTATGAAAAATTTGATAATCTTGCATTGATATATGCCAAGATACCAAATGATACTTTGATAAATTTTGAAACACTAATTTAAAAATACACATTGAACATTGGACTATTCGCGCAATGCGCGTGTGGTAACTAGTGTGTGTGTGTGTATTGTTCTTATACCTTCTATTTTGTTCCATAATTTTGTTATGATTTATAATGTGTTTTCTATTCGAATCATTTTATCAAAATAATTATGTTTCATATTTTGTTATAAATATTTTTTTAATAAAGTTTTGATATATTTTATTTTTCTTCCATATCAACAATTTATGACTATGCTTCCTAAGTGTATGTTTCATTTTTATTTCAAACTATCTCTTTTGTTTTAAGATTTTACCTCCACTCAAAAAAATTCTGGGTCCGCCAATGGTGACGAGAGAAACTCGTAATTACTACTCTAAAGTGTGCACTAAGTAAACACTATCTCGTGATCTTAGCAGACAAATGATCACAAAGAGATAAATCAACCTAGGTTACATTACTCATAGTTGATTAGCTCAAATTAAGAAGGCAGTAAGTTGTTCTCTTTGATAGTCGAACTTGTAACCTTGTGATTACAAAGACCAATTGATCACTCTTTTAAATTTATTTTGTAATCTTTACTCTTTTCTCCTTTTTTTTTTTTTTTTTTTTTTTTTTTTTTTTTTTTTTTTTTGATGTAACACTAAACCAATTCTTTTTAATATTGAATCATTAAGTCAACTTTTAAAAGTTAGAATGAAATCAATCATTACCAACTAATAAACATAAAAAATTCCTATTAGTGAAGTTAGACATGTTTTCATAAAATTAGTTGGGTTAAGCCAAATTCAAACAAAAGTCATCATGTAGCAGGTGGCCGGACAAGGGACGTGTGAGGCGCAAATTATATCATCGACCAGGGTATTGTAACACTAGTTTAAAATAACATCGTTTCTTTTAATTAATGTGACTTTTTTTTTTTTTTTTCTATTTGATCAATGATCAACATTCACATTTGTAGTAGATACACAATCGATTCGTTAATTATAAATACATAAACTCAAATATGTAAGTACAAAATCCGTTGACTATTAATTATAACATTGTTCTAAATTCATAATATGTGAATGATAGGTAAAAGAAAAAATTAAACTTAAAATTTTATAAATTGAGTATTTGACATTAAATCTTGATTATAATATAGTTTTAAAAGATATTTCATTGAAAATTTAACAAATTTTTATTATGAACTTTAATGTATTGATTTAATAAATTTGTAGTTAACCTATTATGTATTTTTAGTTAACAGATTATATATGTGTTTTAACATTGTTATAAGTTTATAAAAAGGTAAGTAAACTTAAAGCTAAAGGTTCATAAATTGAATATCTGTTATGATTATAGTATACTTGTACAAGATATTTGGTTGAAAACCAAGAAATTTTTATTATAGACTTAATATAAGGTATTGATTTTATAAACATATATTTAATAGGTTATGTTGTTCCAGTTACCATATTGTTAACAGAATATGTACTTGCAGTATTAACGTTGTTTCTAATTATGCAAAAAAAAAAAAAAAAAAAACGACGTTATTAAAGGCACTATTTATATAAATTACGAAACAAAGATCATTTTAAATTGTGGATCTTGATCCACGATATTAACAATTGCGTGTGCGATTAGAAACCAAATTTTCTTTCCTTGCCAACCGTTTTAGCCAATGATATCGACTTCAACAAGGCAACATGCATGCTTACATGCTCGTTAATGAGTCCACTCAAGAGTATTCATGCATTAATCATATAAATATTGCCACTTTCAATTATATATATATGTAACATACCTTTCCAAGTTACTAATAGAAGTTAATGTCAATTTGAATTGTCCTTATCAAATTCCTCTAAACAATCAAAGCTCAAATCACACTCCGCTAGTTAGCTAGCTAGTCATATTATCACCAAGAATATTCATACATAAATTATTATTATTATTATTATTATTATTATTATTATTATTAATATATTAATTATTATATCAACTTAATAAATACTATACCATTTTTTTAAGCTACAAGAAAAACTATAGTCACAACCTGAGAAAGTGAATTAAGTATAATATCCACAAACCACTATATGTTGTGATGATTAAATAATAGTCCTTGTGCACAAAGACATTTGACCATGTCTGTCGAGTCATTGAGTTTATTGTGAACTTGTGATTAACATCCTCCAAATGTTCAGTCGAACTGGGGCGTGCCCTTAGATTTGAGTATTCAACCTTTTGTGCCACGTACGATTAAATAACCGTTCAGTAGCTAGGTTAGGTAGATGCTCTAAGAGCAACCACATTTGTGGTTTTTGGGGAAGATCTTGTAGGTGAAAAAAAATAGGCTGCTGATTTTTGTCTCATGGAAACAATGATTTTTACTCAATTTTTTCTCGAACAAGTGCTTGATTTTTGTCCCAAAAAAAAAAAAGAAAAAAAAAAGAGGAGAGACACCCGCGGTTATAGTACTTTTCTTGCCTCAGCCAACACGCGTTTGTTGGGGCGCTTCAGAGTGGCGGCTACTCTGAATAATTTTTTTTTTAATCTTTTATAATGGGCTTTTGCCTTCTGGTTGATGTAATAGCAACGACTATAAGTCTATAACAATGTCTTTTTATTATAATTATTATTATATAAAATTAAATATGTAACATAATTTTTTATTGTATAATATATAATTTTAATAATATTTTTTAGTTGCAATATAATGAGTTTATTACCGAAATGGTCCCTTAACTATTGCAAAATTACTAATTTGGTCCTCGACAATTTTTCGAGCCAATTAAGTCGCTCGATTTTGAAAATTTTAACTAATTTGGTCCTCCGTTTATTTTGCCGTTAAACATCTGTTAAATCAGGACCAAATTGATAATTTTGGTATAGTTAAGGATCCATTGGTCAGTAAAAAAAATTTGCATTATAATTATCATTTCAACTAAATGTGCGTATGGATGTTTATTTTAAATAATTAATTCTAATTAAAGTTATAAATTTCCGCTGTATAGAACAATGGAGAAGCAGGTCCACAGTACATAATACGGTATACCGCTGGAGAATTCATCACGTATCATGAAATGATCTGAGTCAACATAATAGCTACCTTCACGTACTCCGCCATTAAATTGGACATAGAACTGCCATCTCTAGCTAAGCTAGATACATTATATTGCTAAGCTATTATTACATGCGGCGTGGCCGGCGCTCGATCTTCAATTCTCTTCCGACTTACATTATTACATTACTAATAACGCATCAATCATCATCTATCGGATATGGGAAGAACACCTTGCTGTGAGAAGGTAGGTCTGAAGAGGGGGAGATGGACGGCCGAGGAAGATCGGATCCTCACCGACTACATTCACGCCAATGGTGAAGGCTCCTGGAGATCGCTGCCGAAGAATGCCGGTAATTGCTTGTCTGTTATGTTTTTAGCTAATGATATGATGATGAACACCAAGTGTTTGTGTATATGATTATATGATCGAATTGAATTGAAGGTTTATTGAGATGCGGAAAGAGTTGTCGGCTACGATGGATCAATTATCTGAGATCCGATTTGAAGAGAGGCAAGTTCTCTCCCCAAGAGGAGGAAATCATCATCAAATCGCATGCAATTCTGGGAAACAGGTTAGCTTAGCTGCTTCTCCATTCACGATGCCTAAACTTGACAAATCATCTCTAATGATTTAAAAATATTTCTTATTTATATTATCACATAATATTTATTAAATCCAGATCATCTTCAAATATTATTTATATTATATTTTATAGATTAAATAAATAAATAAAAGAAAAAGACAAATTAAAATTTAAAGACAACTTCTAATGTGCACTCCGCGGGTGCCTGAAAGGATCCATGCTTTCACTTTCTTCTTTCTTCTTTTATTTTTCATTTATTTATTTTAAGCCCTAAATATGCTTCTCCTAAAAAAGTTGAATCCTCAATCTCAAAGACCCCGGCCCAACAGAACATTTGGGATATGTAAATTATTGTGATTCAATAGCTCACCAGGCAAGTCAAATGTCGGTGTGCACAAGAGATCTGTCTACTTTGGACATAATCCGCACACTGTCGCTGCTGAGGTTTGAACCTTAGTCTCTTCTCGCAAATAGTGCCTACTAAATATGTTGTTCTAGAAGAATGATTGTCAATATTAAATATATTTTTTTTTGAAAGATGTCAATATTAAATATTAAACACATATGAACTAATGAAAGAGAGAGCTAAGGTGGAGCAGAATATCCCTTGATTTTTTTGATCAAGCTAGGAGGGGGACAGAATATCCCTTGATGGATTATCTAAGTTCTCTAAATTTATATTTTTAGTACGGCTATGTTCGGTAAACCTAGCTGAAGAGGTAGGTGAAAGCTGAAAAGTAGCTGAATACTGAAAAGCTATAAGCTTGAAGCTGAAATCTGAAGAGTTGTTAAGCTAGCTGTTATGCTTAAAAGTGTTTGGTAAAATTAGCTATTTGATAAGCTGATAAATGTAAAAAAGACTAAAAAAGACATCTTCATACAATTTAAATAGTTTTAAATTTAAATAGGTTTGTTTATATATTAAAATATAAAATAGTGAAATCAATATATTTTAATAAAATATAAAGTAAGAATATATATTTGAAAACATATAAAGTAAAACAAAATGTTTATAATTCATAAGATTAGTTCATACAAAAATCAATGTTTAAACACAAATGTCAAATTGAAATTACAATTAATCAAACATATTGAAGACTGAAGAGAAAAAGTAAAAAAGGTTTAGCCAAAAAGGTTTTAATTGGGAAGGGTAAATGATGACATTTCTTTAAAATAATAAGGTTAAAGATGGAAAAACTGTTAGGAAGCTATTAGCTTATTTTGAAACGCTACCTTAGGTAGCGTTCAAAAATAAGTTATTATTTTAAGCTACTAGCTTATTTTAAGAAAACATTATCAAACAGAGCTTATAGCTTATTAGTAGCTTAAAATAAGCTATAAGCTCCTAAATAAGCTCTGCCAAACAGAGCCTACATGTACGTAAAAAAAAAAAAGTTTTTCCTTTTTTAAAAAATATGTGTATCTGGAATGTACATAAAAGCTTTCATACGCTTAATGTGTACGTAAAAAAAATAATACTAGTACTTCATAGTATATCTTGAATATACATTAAAAAAAAGTTCTATGCCATGTCCCTTTTTTCTATTTTGAAAGTTTTGAAAATTTTTGAAAGTGATATTATGGTACTTTATTATTGTATATACTCCACAGTTCTAAATAGCGTAAATTTATTTTTTATATTAAAATAGAGTAATTAACAAATTTTCTCCTGCCAAGCACCTTGTGCTCAATTGGCATGTAGTGGTCACCCTCAGATGGGAGGTCATGAGTTCGAGTTATGGTCAGTTGTATTAAAAAAAAAAAAAAAAACAAATTTTCTCCTTAATATTCATTCCCTCTTAACATACCACTTTTTCATGGGATGATTTAACTTTTTGATACAAGTTAGTGGGGTCAATCAATTTATGACACCGAATAGTTATATATCATATTATGAGAGATTTTAGGAGGCGAACTTTTTTTGAATAAAGGGGTATTTAGTAATTTAGCTGATAGTTGTAACTAATTGTTTTAGCTGATAAATGATATATGATTGTATTAATTGTTTTGATCATTTAATAGTATTAGCTAATTATAGAAATGTGTTTGGTAAATTAACTATTTACTCTTAGTTGATTACATGTAAAATACGGAGTAATTTATAAAGAAATAAATATATTGTACTATTATCAAACACTCATTTTAACTTTTTGACCAAGTTAAATAATTAAATTTGATTAAACAAGTCAAATTTTGACTGTCAGCATTATCCAAACACCACCGAGCAGTCAAAATCAAGAGTTAAATAACTTTTCATGAACAAAAGAGTAAAACTACACTTTTTTATCAATATCTTTATTTGTCTACCTACAATACGTGTGACAACTTGTGTGGGATTGAAGAAATATATGCTAAGAAACTGTCACATCAAATAACTGTACAAAAACTCATGAACTACTTATACCAAAATTAAATATGAAAACTTTATGGGATTAAGAAATATATGCTAAGAGCATCCGTATCAGTTAAAAATTTTATTAGGTTTTTGTCTTTCTATGTAGGAAAAAGAGCGATAAAGAGAGAAAGCAAAGAAAAAAAAAACAAAAAACAAAAAATGCTGATAGTTCAGGAAAAAATATATAAACAGAAGGTCATTTACTTGCCATTTAGGTGTAGCATGTGCGCGAAATGCATGAGCAAATTTATCCAAATACTCTAATGGATAATATGTATAAGCCAAAATTTACAGCTAGTACAAATTTAAAACTCACATTCCACTAATCATTTACTACTATCAGTCTATTACTAGAAATCATATTCACGTAAGACTGGTCTGACAAAAAAATTATATGCATGTGCAGATGGTCCCTGATTGCAGCACAGCTGCCAGGTAGAACAGACAATGAGATAAAAAATTACTGGAACTCGCACTTAAGCAGAAAATTCTATAGCTTTAGGAGAGCAGGAAGTGAGAAGACTATAGAGAATTTGGAGACGAACTTGGCCAAGGCGGCAGAGCAGACGAAACGGAGACGTG
Organism: Ipomoea trifida; assembly: GCA_003576665.1. Taxonomy (NCBI): domain Eukaryota; kingdom Viridiplantae; phylum Streptophyta; class Magnoliopsida; order Solanales; family Convolvulaceae; genus Ipomoea; species Ipomoea trifida. The sequence continues at coordinate 19,036,593 of CP025650.1, forward strand.
GAAAAGTAAGCCGATCAGCAATGAAGAAGAACAAAACCACCGACTATAAGCACTACTCCAATATTAACCATGCTCCTGAATTACCCCACTTCCAGAGACACAAGGATACTATCCCTAATCTCTATACTGATGAGCCAGTTAATAACAATGCTGTTGCATCTGCAGTACAAATCCCATCCTCCCCGCCAATATTGATGGAGAAAGAGGATATTGATACCTCGAGCTTCTTGTGTATGGCGGGATCAGAGTATTTTAGCTTGGATGACATAATGCCAATATTGGTGGAAGATATGGATCCTACAGGGACAATTTTGAGCACTTCGCTAAACGGGAGCCTAGAAAACAGTGTGAAAGAGTTTGGGCTGCAGGTAGGGCAGTCCCAACATGATTTGGCAAAAAGCGGTAATAGCAGCGATGATCTTTACAATTACAGCGGGTTGATACCCAGTGATCATCATCATCAATTTGGGGGTGGGGAGAACAACGAAAGCACTGCAACATCATTATCATTTCCGGTTGAACATCATTGTAGCTTGGCCCAAAATATTATTAATTGGGATGACGGGCAGTACTACTGGGACGACGACAGCGGAAACAGCCTCTGCAACACCCATTTTCTAATGCCGCAACAGAATGAGGATGATGTAATGTTATCATCGCCGTGGCCCTGGGACGACACTTTTTATATATGACATTGTGGCTGATAATAATGCTGGGAAATATGGTAGGGTATACGTAATGTAAAGTTGTATAGTTGTTTTTATTCTTTAGGTCATTCTCCAGGAATGCGTCAAGTATGTTAGTGGTTTGATAACATTACTGTTATCTTTCATAAAAAAAAATTTTCTAATCCTATAGCGATTAAGATTATAGCATTATTATATACTGCTATACGTAGTAGGTTAAAATGTATTTAAAAAATAGAGAGACTAAAATTTAATGGATTTACCATTGTAATTTCATGACTTTTAGGGTTATTATCTAGGATCACTATAGTTATATAGAATAGAAAAATGAAAATTGGATGTGGATCGAAAAACAATGAGGGCCAACAAGAAACTTGGCCACAAAATCTTCCCTAATCTATCTCCGAACCTCTAGTTCTACATTTGGCACCATTGTATGTCACAACACACTGTTATACCCTTTGAATCTCCACATATATATAATGAAATTGAACGCAAACCAATCTTGAAAGTTTCTCTTTCCCCACAAACATTCAGGTGGGTAGATTTCCCCAATAATCTTCATCCAATACAATTTGCCCTGCATTTTATGCAGGGCACAAATTAAACAGGTTGGAGATTAGAATTTAGAATCCAGTCCCGATCCGGTGCGGCGGCGGCGGCTCCGGCTCCTCAGTATGACGGCGGAGGACTTGGGGACATTGTCAGGAACCACCGCCTCCGCCCCCGGCACTGGCACCGGATTCTCAACCACCAACGCCGAAAACCTCGCGGATTGGTTACCGCCCGTTCACGCGGATGAATCTGAGAAGAGGAAAAAGAAGAAGCGAAGCAGCTCCTTCAGCTTCCTAAGAGCCGCGTCAATGATTTTCCGGACGAAGAGCATCGAGAAACAGCAAAAGAAAGAGAGAGTTTCCGATGAGGACGGAAAACAGGGGAGGAGCAATAACTGGAAGAACATCGTGGGGTCCATGCGGCCGTTAACATTGCAACAGAAATCCCCGGCGGTTTCTCCGTCCCCGACGGTTGAGGATCTCCAGGCTCTGGTCCCTCAAGGCGGCCTGGAATCTCCGGCTCCTTCCTATGTCTCCTCCAGCGGCTCCTCGAGCCGATACGCTTCCGCAGCCAATCTCCAGGAACTTGATTCCTGCGATGACGACCCCGACGAGGTTTTCGACGCCATCACCGGCGACGACATGATCGACGCCAAGGCCGAGCAATTCATTAATCAATTCTACCAACAAATGAGGCTTCAAACTGCACCCAAACACTATTGATCGCCATATATACATATGAATATATTATCATTTCTCCTCTAGTGTATCCTTTCTTTATTTATATACACACACTGACACACACATATATACATATGAATATATTATATATGCCCGTAAGCACTGGCTGCACTGCACATCAAAATTGTTGAAATTGTAATCACCTGCAAAGTAATGGAACACATCTTTATATCTATTTTGACATTTTTTGTTTGTTTTCTTATCGGTTTCTCTGCATTCAAACGTGTGGCTAAAGTGTCATTTAGCACCATGAACTATATTCAATTATTTATGTCGCACCCACTTTCATATCGTATATACTGAGCCACAAACCAAAAAACATCGTATATATTGAGCCACAAACCAAAAAACAAAATTCACCAGACAAAATTCACCTAGAACTTGTTTTAGCAGGTTTCCTGTCTTCCTGCTGACTGTGCTCCCTGTCTTCCTGTTGACATGGCGCAGTTTTACATGTGGCATTTAATTTAACCTTATATGTCCATGTAAGCATTTACATATTAAAAATTAAAATTAAAAAACAAAAAAAAAAAGATACTAAACAAAAAATTAACATTTCTATAAATTTGAAAAATTGAAACAATACTAAACAAAAAAAATTAGCCAAAAAAATATAAATTCTAAAAGAAAAATTGAAACATTGGAATTGCAAAATTGAAAAAGTATACATTATGAAAATAAAGAGAAGAAAATTCCGGTTATTTTAATATAATATATATTTTTAATATGTAAATGGTTACATGGACAAGGTTAAAAGAAATGCGTGAGAAACCTGCGCAAAAGTTCTGGCTCGATATATACGATATGAAAGTTCAGTGTGCGACATGAATAATTGGACATAATTCATGGTGTTAAATGACATTGTAGCCTTCAAACATCAATAAATCATTATGACAATTTATTATATCAAGAATAAATTATTTCTTATGGAAAATTGTAATACATAATGTAATATTTTTAATTGAAATATAAATATATAATATTTAAGGATTAAAATAATTATTTTGGAAAAAAATGTAATGATAATGATGACAAATTGATTAATTGTTACTCCGAATTAATTATATGGGAAAATGTAATATTTTGTGAAAAGTGTAATAATGTAATATTAGGGACTCAACTCTCTCATCCGTGAGAGAGTTGTCAAACGATAGATGAAGCTATAGTGTATTTAAAATGAAAATGAATAACAGGTTTTATATATTGAGTGTATATTGTCAAATGAAATTATAGTTAATTAAAATGATACTTAATGAAATTGAATAGGCACATATTAAGTGTATATTGTCAAGTTAATGCTCTAATGAAACTACAATGCATATAAATAAAATTACAATGTATATAAAATGAAACTGAATACATTATAAAAACATAAGTAGTTGGACAGAAAGGAAAAAGGGTGACGTTTCCTTTCATTAAAAGAAACAACACCCCCTTTTGAACCATGATCCATAGTAAAATTTTCAATCCCTATCTCTTGCCTTGCACCCCTCCCTTCTTGGGCTTGGCCACAAACCAAATAAATAAAATAAAATGAAATAAATAAAAGTCCCAACTCGAATAACCACATCAAAATATATATATATATATATATATATATATATATATATATATATATTGTAATGGATACATAATTTATTAACTGAAAGTGTAAAATACGTTAACTGCAAGTGTCGTTTTGGACTAAGGTCCACAAATTAACAATTGCATTACTAATCATATCTCGTGTTTAATTATATTGAAAATGATATTGGTGAATCAATTGTTATACCATGGACCATGGTTCATCTTACATTGTGTAGTCTAGTCCAAAAATTATGTGTCTGTTGTTAATATATTATGTGGATTAATTAATAAAATATGTGACTGTAAATAAATTGAATGCACATATTATGTGTTTGTAGTTAATATACATATTATGTGTACCTCCAATTTATTTATAGGCACATAATTTGTTAATTGCATGTGCATAATATGTTTATTGGTGACACTTAATTTGAATGTCATTTTAGTTCAAGGTCCACCTTGCGTTGTGGATCTTGGTCCTTTGTATAACTTACCTTGGTGAATAATTTAGGTTTTAGCCAAGCGCCTTGTACTCAGATAGCACCTCTGTGACTCCCATGAAGGAAGGTCATAGGATTGAATCTTGGTAGTGGAGTATTGACTCTTTAGACTCCAATAGATAAAAAACGTATAGAACACATACTATCTTGTAATAGAATCAATAGTACTCAAAAAGAGTAAATTGCGTACCAAAAAAAATTAAACTGAAATTGGGCCACTGAAATTGATTGATCCATTAATTAAACAACTAGATGGGCTTAGATTGGGCCAGTGACGTTAATTGAACTAATTTATTTGTCTAATTTGGTTAATTAGATTAGATAAATTCATTTAAACCAATATATGCATGCTGGATGATGTATTGGAGTGTTCTCAATTATGCATGATTTTTCGGCTAAATTGAAGTGCTAAACATATAGAGGATTATCAGGTTAGATTGTTAGAATTTGCACAACTGATATTGTTTCAATCAAGATTATACTCCGTATTTGATATAAGGTTTATTCTGGTTACAAATTTGAGACATTTAAGTTCAAATATATGATTATATCATAAATCTAAACATAATCCTATCTTAAAGAGGTTGGAAAAAGTCAAATTTGAATTATTGGAGTTTGGCTCCAAAATGTTGAACTGGGGTAAAGCAACAAATTATATCGTGATGTTTTTTATTTACATTCCCGTCTCTTAGAAAGAGCGGCTAAACGATCGGACCAGACAGGCGCAGGTAGCTTGACCGCCTTACCCGTCATTGAAACACAAGCTGGGCTCAAGTTTAGCCCTCCTTCAATATCGGACTAACTGCCATCGACATTTTCTTTTGAAATTCAAATAAAGGCCTCCCTCTCTAAAGGGAAAGAGGTCAGTCAATAGCATCTTCTTAGAATGAATTGGATCATAATATATCTTTTATGATGGACCATGGTCCAAAACAATTTTATATTTTATAATAAGTGTCAATTATTGCTTCATATTTAATAAGTACTAATTCAATTTGTTTCATATACCCATAAACCTAAACATTAATATCCATTAACACTAAACTAAATGTATATCATATCCAATAGTAAATTCATAATGTTACTTTATATGTTCATAAAAAAAAAAAGTTTAATATACATAAACATTATACAACAAATGCATCATTAGTAATGACAAATTATAATGGCTAGTTTCAATACAATTAGAGCCCGTTTGGTTAGCGGAAAATATTTGAAGGGAAGTGGAAGTGAAATTCCGTGGAAAAGTAGATACCAGGAAGATAAATTCTGTTGTTTGGTTGGTGGAAAAGAAGTTGCTGGAAAGATAAATTCTGTTGTTTGGTTGGATTTAGAATTGTAAGGAATAACGAGTATAAAGACCTATATGTCCCTACAAATTAATAAAAGTAAGAGTTAATTCCAGCAAAAGTCCTCTGAGTATAGTGATTTTCCAAAATTAGTCATCGTCTTTTAATTTGGACAAATTTGACACTTGACTATCAAAATCGTTCCAATGTTGGTCCTTCCGTCACATGACTGTTATTTGGACGTCAAAATAAGGGGTAAAACCGTCATTTCATCGGCTAAGTCTTCTTCCTCTTCATTCCACCATAGCTTTCAGCAGTTACAGTGGTCATGTACTTTTTCATCATCTAAGTCTTCTTCCTCTCTAAATATACAAACTATTCCTATGAAGTTTTACAATAAGTTTCGTAAATTTCATAAATACTCATATACTTTTTTTTTTTTAATGTTCATAGACAATCAATCACTATGTATCACATTAAATATTACTTTTACCATTGAAAATCATATTTTTTTTTTTCAAGCGTAGACACCCAAAGAGTGTAAAATGTAGGGAAAATATTGGACCGAAAGGTAAATTTTTCTAGTAAACTTCTCAGGTGAGCCGAAAAGTAAAATCTCGTCAATGTTTCCTGCAATACTTTTTGTATTTGATTTCGAAGTAATTATTAAATTTTATGTTAATTTACATTATTTAAGATATTGTATGACATCTTCTATATGTTTTCTTCTTCTTATTTTTTTTATTAATTATTAAGGCAAGTATAATTTATTTTGTAATATGGACACATTATTTTTAATAATTTTGATTTAATTAAATTATACCTTAATTATAAAAATCCTACCTAATAATTTAGTATATTACACGAGACACTATAATTATTATAAATAATGTTTAATAATTGTCAATTTGTATTCAACAATGAAATTTATAGTTAATTTTAACAGGGTCAATAGTATTCAAAAAAAAAAATTTATAGTTAATTTTTAAGTCAATCATAAAATCTTTTGTGCTGTGGGCACATTATTTTTAATTATTTGAGTTTAATAATATTATATCTTATTTATAAAAAAAATTCAAAGTAATATATTTAGTACTACGGATGTGACTAAGAATTATTTTAATCGGTGCTTAAAAAATGAGTATTTATAAAAATTACGAAACTTATTGTAAATCTGCATAGGAATAGTTTGTAAAAAAGTTAAAAAATTTTAGGATGGATTGCACGATTTTAACTATTTATATTTGTAAGAAAAAAAATGTATAGAAATTCTAATTTTATAGAGTCTAAAAATGAAAATAAACAAAAATGAAATAAATAAAATAGTTTTCCCCAAAATGGTCCCTTGACTATTCTCAAAATGGTCCTTCAACTATTTCTCAATGTTTATTAGGCTAACAATAGGTAAATGGACGAAAATGGCCTCCATTTTAACACTGATTTGACGGAATATATAACGGAGGACCAAATTGGGTGAGTTTTTGAAAGTCGAGGGACCACATTAGGTGCAATTGAAAGTCGAAATGCAAAATTGAGAATGAGCAATAGTCGAGGGACCATTTTGGGAAAAAACTCTTATTATTAATAAAAAGGCAAATTGCAAGTTATTACGGAGTAATTCTTAATTCTTCATAATAATAATAATAATAATAATAATAATAATAATAATAACAATAATGATCGGATAATAACAGGAGTGATTATTATTATTCATATTAATCAATCAATAATAAAGAATTATTATTAATCAATTATTTTCAATGTTTTCCAAATATATTTCTATCTAATAAATTCTCATACCACTATATAAATCATGCAACCATGCAACCAATTTCACATCTTTCCTTCACTCCATCTTACCACTTTAGTTTGATACACAAAAAAATCTACATACAATGGCCCCTATTTTTGTTTTACTAAATAAGATAAACGCCTTCAATAATGCGTGGGCAATCAAAGTACGATTAATTCGTCTTTACGAAGTCAAGAACAACTGAGGAGAAACTTTAGAATCTGTATGGAAGATGTGGAGGTATACGATTGATTTTTCTTTACGAAGTCAAGAACAACCGAAAAGAAACTTTAGAATCTGTACGGAAGATGTGGAGGTATATGTTCTTTACATATATATATATATATATATATATATATATATATATATATATATATATATATATATATATATATATATATATATATATATCCATTTCTTATGTCTTTATCGCTTCAATATGATAATAATTCATGAAGTTATCACCCAGTTGTTTCATTTTTATATATTTATCTATTTGTTTGTTGGCAAAAATTTGTGTGAGACCGTCTCACCAAGAGACGGGTCGGGTCAGGCCAAGATGCAAATGTAACACTTATATGCACAAATGTCATACTTATATGCTCAAATGTAATACTAATTAGGAATAAAATTTTTGTTACTTATAAGGGTAAATGTAATACTTTTAAGGGAAAATACAATACTTTTACATTTCGATTTAAAAGTATTACATTTTTCCTCAAAAGTATTATATTTGCCCTTATAAGTAAAAGGTACTTGTCAACATTACTTATTATGAAAAATGTATTACTTTTTCTCTTATAAATAACAAAAATTGTATTCTTAATTAGTGTTATATTTGAGCATATAAGTATGACATTTGCATGGTGCTTTGATCCGACCCGACCCGTCTCACGAACAAGGATCCGTGAGACGGTCTCACACAAGTGTGACCCTTGTTTGTTTTATTGATATGAACTAATTGAATCATAATATATATTTTTGTTGTTTCTTTTTAAAATACATACTTATATTTATGCACTATATTAATAATACAAAATTAAAATACTAATTTTATTAATTTTTAAATGTGATTATTTTAATTATAAATTCATCAATATATATTATAATTACTGAAATTATATTATAGAATTTGCCTCTATATATATATATATATATATATATATATATATATATATATATATATATATATTAATAAATATTATTTGCATATACGACGTAATATACAATCATTAAGGAAATGCATCCAATTAGAATTTAAATTTACTAATCTAAAATTAAAATTTGTATTTTTTTAAATATAATTTTCTTAGTTATTATTCATATTGTTGGAATTATAATATATATGAAATACACTTATGAATAAATCGGATTAATTATGTAAAATTTTCTCTATAAATTTATCTAAATGTGCATGTGCGTGTGCGCTCATCGATCATATCATAATAAAATGGTGAAAAATAGCTAGGAGGTGGTTATGTCAACTTTGCACCGGCGCTGCACGGGTGTCGCACGGATGCTGCACGGATTTGCGTTGCCTGTGCGAAAAAAAATAATGTCCAAGAATTAGGAGACATTTTGTACATTTTAAAATATTTATATTTTTTCAAAATTTTTATTTAAATTCATAATAATATAATTTTGTTCGTGCATCGCACGGGTAAATCACTAGTTAATTACTAGATATGAAGTTACGAACACAACCCAAAGAGAGATAGATGACATGACACATACTCTAATTCTACAGTAAGTAGTACGAACACTGTCAAAAAAAAAAACAAAAAAAAAACAAAAAAACAAAAACAAATACAAAAACAAATTGTACGCGTTTAATCCAAGAATCCTCTTAAAGTTTTTTTTTTTTTCATTTTCTTTTTCTGTTCTTTTTTAGAAATCCTCTAATAAGTTAGAAGAAGTAAAATTAAACAATTAAATTGTTTAAACAATCAACATTAACAACAAAATTTTAAGTTTGAATTCTTACTAGAGTTGTCTATTCATGGTCCTTTCAGATGTTAAAATAAAAAAATAAAAAATCTCTCCCTATCTTTCTTGTCTAGGGGTGTAAAAAATCGAATCAAGCCAAATATCTTACTATTCCATTCAAATTCGACTATTTTGAGAATTATTCATATTCGTATTTGATAAATATTTGAATTTAAAATTTTATTCGTATTCAATTTAGCTACATTATTCGAATATATTCCACTCAATTCGAATTTAATTTAGTTACATTATTCAAGTTGTAAAAGGATAAATATAGCCGGATTGCAATTGAAGAGATCCCAATTACACAAATGTTGAACTAACCGACTCGGATCAAATTAAGTATTGACGTATTGTGTCACGTGAACCTACTCATAAAACATGCATGTCACGTGAGCCTCCTCATTAAAACTCGTCCACCTACATTATCTTTCAAAATCAGTGATTGGCGCAAAAGGTTAAAATCACCCAAAAAAACAATGACCCTTAAATAGATAATATGATATATATTGGTATAAGAAGTAAATATTTGTTGATATTCGTTATCTTGTCTGTTTATCTTATTTTGTTATGTTATTATTAGATTTATAATCCTTTCCTTTAATAATGATAAAAGTCATTATCATCTCTTAACAAACTTTTGTACATTGAAATAAAAAAAAAGTAAGAAATAAAATAAAAAAATATTAATGTTTATGCATTCAATATGGAACTTTAATATATACACACATATATGTGTGTATATATAATGATTACTACCAAACAAAATGAGTATACTACATTTGAAACTAAATTTATAAATCTTATAAATGTTTAACATTTAACATGATAATAAAATTCCTATTTTTATTAGTTGCTCATGAATTGACCTACCATGCCCAGTGTTGCGCATGAGGTATAAAGAAAATATATTTAAGGATTAAATATTTTTTAAAAAAAAACTAATTAAGTGACAATAAGGAATGAATATTAAGGGTATGTTTGGGAACCAAAAATAATCATTTTTCGGGTTTCAGTGTTTGGATGGGCCTAAAAAATGCAGTCAATGAAAAATATTTTTCGTTGACGAGGAAAAATATGATCATTTTGGCGGAAGTCGTTTTCCACCCCACTCAAAACAAGATTTCCGGCGGAAAGAAACCAATGATGTTTTTTTAAAAAATATATATATAAAATTATATTTAATATTATTATATATATTTTATATTCTAAATAAAATAATTAAAATATTTAATTATACAACTCTTCTCATTTTTACAGAAAATGTACCAAACACATCAGGACAATTTTCCTGAATGCAACCAAACATTGAAAATAATTTTTTTTAAATGGCTCATTATCCAAAGTCGTTTTCCTGATTTTATGAAATCTTTTATTAATTATCATATCTTTACATAATTAAACCATAGCAAAATTAATTAAACCACTAATATGTGATGTAAGGCTATCCTTGTCCCAGCAAGTGACCCTTTCAAGATGATGTGGATTTTTATTTTTTATTTTTTGTTTTATTTTATTAGCTTATGGGGCTTGCAAGCTTGCTATAATAGAGTTTTTAAAAGTCTACTGGTATTCAAAAAGTTATTAACTTTCATAGACTGTGTCAGAATAGGATTTCTAGACTCTATCAGAATAGGATTTCTAGACTCTGTCAGAATAAGATTTCTAGACTCTGTCAGAATAGGATTTCTATAGATTGTTTTCCTCATTAATATAAATAGATGAAATCCAACCCTCTAATCCCAAACTTTTCAACATTCTCTACAAACTTTTTATTCTCTATCTAAACCAAACAAACTTTTCATCAATTTTACGGTACGTTTCAAACATTTCTTAAATATTCATATACTTTGCTATGAAAATTTATTATTTGCTAATGTTCAGAGCAAAATTTGTTAGTGCAAACAAAAATAAAAATAAAAAATTGCTGTGAATAGTCAGGGTTGCCATTCGCAGAAAAAAAAAAAAATTTTGAGAACAATAGGGCTGTTGTTCGCAACAATTTGTATTCTACTGCATGTTGGTTGCAGCAGAATTTATTAATTTTAATTTTTTTACAAATTTTATTTAATTAATATAATTTTATATAATTGTATATTCATTAATTATTAATATATCTATTTGTGTTAATTTATTTAAGATTTATAAAAATATATTTTTGTACGAAAATTATAAATAATATATGAATAGGGCAAAATTAACTTGTGTGAGACCGTCTCACCGTGAGACGGGTCGGGTCGGGTTGGACCAAGATGCAAATGTAATACTTATATGCTCAAATATAATACTAATAAGGGTATGACATTTGCACGGCGTTTCGACCCGGTCCGACTTGTCTCACGAATAAGGATATGTGAGACGGTCTCACACAAGTGTGACCCTATTAATAGAAATTATGGAATGTTTGTAAAGGTGTATTCAATTTAGAGTTTTAATGATTTTGTAGACTTTTTTAATATGAAAAAGTATTAATAGTTTATAAATGTTTGTCCTGCGGATATTTATAGATTTTTACAAAGTCAATACAAGTTTAAAAGATTTTAGAAAAGTTTACAAAAACTCTACAAAAGTCAATTAAAATCCCATCACTTTAAAAATTTATTTAAGTTTTTAAAAGTATTGATTGAATACAACCCCTAACAGATTTTAAGAATTTGATTATTTGAATTGTGAATTTGATTATTTGAAAGTAAAATCCAATTTTTAGGGTGATAGAATATCGCTGAGATAAGGATTATATTATTATATATTTGTGGCATTCACGGACAAAATATTTGAATAAAATAATGTGTTTAAATAGTATACTTTACTTTTTAAAACCTTAGACAATAATCATATAAGAGATCTGAGTGAAATATTAATAATATATTTGTTTTGTATATGATTAATTTATCTGAAGTAGATTTCACGGGACCAAAGTCAAACAACTATTTATCTGGCAGAGAGAAAATTGGTATGCCACAAAAGGCGATCGCGAAAACTAACAGAGTGAGTCGTTGTTACGGAGTTTTTGAGTATTTAAGCGGAGAAGAGAGAGTTCTTTCGAAACTCAACTTCTTTCTTTTGCTTAGTGTTTTGATCAGATAAGTACACACTTCTGTTACAGTTTTTTTTGTAAATAATATATAAATAACAGACCCCGGCCTTCAAAGATGGGATTCGACAGAGAACTGGAGATGGGGGATTACCGAGGCGAGGGGGGTAAGGCGGCGGCCGATAAGGCAGATATCGATGCTTGGCTTCCGGTAGGCTCCGAACGTACGGGAACGTGGTGGTATTCCACCTTCCACAATGTCACCGCCATGGTCGGCGCCGGTGTTCTTAGCCTCCCTTACGCCATGTCCGAGATGGGATGGTATGTATCTATCTATCTATATATCATTATATTTATTTTTTTCCCTTCCTTTCGTTTATCTGATCTGATCGATCGGAATTCATTGAAATTATTAGATTTAGAGTTTAAATTTTCAATGTATGCATGTGATGGTTGGTGTTGGGCGGGGAATTGTTCGGCCTGGATGCTAGGGCTCAAGTCCAGCATTCCATGATTCTGGGAATTTGTCGGGCGGAGGTCAGTAAAGACCAAGTCTAACACCCAGAGAGAGGAAGATAACACCCATGACCCATTGATGGAGAAGGATAGACGGAGGGTGGTGGCCGGTAATAGCCAAGTCTAGCACTGTTAGGCTAGGGCTAGGGCTAGGGTTAAGGGATTATTGGGCCAATTAAAGCCTAGTTTAGCAGGCTTAAAGGCCTGGTCCAGCAACTAATTGTTGGACGGAGGCCAGTAAAGATCAGGAATAGTAAAATACTTAAAATATAAATTCAGCACCTGCGAATTGGTAAGTGTTTGATCCAGATTCCTAACTAACTATGTATAAACAGGGGTCCTGGAGTGGCAATGATGGTGCTATCATGGGCGATAACACTATACACTCTGTACCAGATGGTGGAGATGCACGAATGCGTGCCGGGGAGGAGATTCGACAGGTACTACGAGCTAGGTCAGTACGCGTTCGGGGAGAGGCTCGGCCTCTTCATCGTGGTGCCCCAACAGGCTCTCGTTGAGATCAGTCTCTGCATCATATACATGGTCACAGGCGGGTCCTCAATCCAAAAGGTCCACGAGCTCCTCTGCCACGGTTGCAAGCCCATCAAGCTCTCCTACTTCATCCTCATGTTCTCCAGCGTCCAATTCGTGGTGGCCTACCTGCCCAACTTAAGCTCCGTCGGCCTCGTCTCCCTAACCGCGGCCGTCATGTCCGTCTCCTACTCCACCATCGCCTGGGGGTCGGCCCTGCACAAGTGGATCGAGTCGTCCGTGGTCGACTACGGGCCGAGGGGCACCAAGAAGGTCGATAATGTGTTCATGTTCATGAGCGCGTTGGGGGACATGGCGTTTTCTTATGCGGGGCATAACGTGGTCTTGGAGATCCAGGCCACCATCCCATCCACCCCGGAAAACCCTTCCAAGAAGGCCATGTGGAAAGGCGTGGTTATTGCTTATATAGTCGTGGCTATGTGCTATTGGCCCGTTGCCTTCATTGGCTACCTCGCCTTGGGTAACAAAGTCGATGACAACATCCTTCTCACCCTCGAAAAGCCCGTTTGGCTCATCGCTGCTGCTAACATTTTTGTGGTTATCCATGTTGTTGGAAGCTACCAGGTATACACAAACACACAACTTCTCTTCAATCTTCAATTACATACTGATTATTGGGGTGGGCATTTCAGTTCGGGTCATTCCAGCCTAATCGAATTGGTTCAATTTTAGTTTATTATTAAAAATCGAAGGAATTTATGGTTGTTAGGTTCAGTTAAAAATTGAATTGAATCGAAAAATCAATTGGTTTATATATAGTTATAAATTTATTTTTACCAAAAATGATTTTTTATATTCACAAATTTATATATCCAAGTATATATACTAAATCCCCTAATTTTTACAATTATTCTATATTCTATGTTATTTTCTTAATATTTCCCTGCGAGTGGCAGACTGTGCTGTTGGAGGTTGGAGGCTGGTGAAGAGGTTTGTTTGGTTTTGGTTTGGACTTATTTAAGATTGAGAAATGTGCATTCTTTACTTATGGTTTAGATTTTGGAATTTAAATTATTAGTGAAAATAAATAAAAGCGAAATCCAACGGAACAAATGTAAACGAAAATGTCCATTACTTTAATTGAATTTAAATTGGTAAGGCTTTATATGTGCTTGAAGTGCATAATATGTTATAACCTTTTACTAAAAGGCAATTATTTTGAATGCAGGTTTATGCCATGCTTATGTTTGATATGATTGAAACATATGCTGTCAAGACCTTGAAATTCAAGCCTACCATGACTCTTCGGATCACAACTAGGAGCCTATTTGTTGGTACGTGTGTACTTCTATAACTATATATACATACGAGTTCTATTATGTATATACTCTCTAATTTTATAATTTTTTTCTCACCCTTTTGTTTTACCTGAATGGCAGCGTTCACACTCTTTGTGGGCATATCAGTGCCTTTCTTTGGCGGTCTACTTGGATTTTTTGGTGGCTTTGCTTTCGCTCCAACCACATACTTTGTAAGCCAAATTTTATTTGAAATAAGCAAAGTCAAAACCTACTTCCATATATTTAATTTTTAATTATTATTGTTCGCAGATTCCTTGCATCATGTGGCTTATTATTAAGAAACCTAAAAGATTTGGATTTTCTTGGTTCCTAAATTGGGTATGTTATTCTCTATATTTTTTTAAGGTGTCGTGAATTCGTATTTTTAATGAAATTAATACGAACTAATAGTTGTGACTGTTTTTTTTTTTTTTTGTGGCATTTTCAGTTATTCATCTTCATTGGTATTTCATTGACGATTTTCGCCCCGATTGGTGGATTGTACAGTATCGTTAAATCTGCCAAGACTTATCACTTCTACCAATGATGTGATGATATATCTCAACTCCTCAAACTATTTTATAGCCCGGTTACTTCGGAAAGATCACAACGGCAAACATACAGATCGGAGGGTGTTTATAGTCCTCTATAACATTACTAAAATTGTCTTGGTGGCTTTATATTTTCCCGGGACTTAGTAAGGAAATAAATTTTATATATGATGCAGCGGACCCCACTGTTCCTATTTGAGAACGAGATAGGTGGAAGGCTATGTTAGTCATTATATTTTTCATTCTCCTTTATACTATCTAATATATATATCTTGTGTGTTTTCTGTATGAGTGTATGACCTTTCCCATGTGATGGTAATAAAATAATAAATACTCATTCTCAATATTGGTGTTTAACGTGCAAATTATTATTATATTAACATAATTTACATACTGAATGTTTACAAATCACAAGTCATTCAAACTGTGAACATTCAGTATGTAAATTGTGAGCAATTAATTGTGAATATTACCAGAATTTATAGTTGATAATTACAATTTTAACTAATATTATTATTGTAATATTTTTGTCTATGTTTACAAAAAAAAAAAAATTATGAACGAAAATATACAAATGATGTAACATAGACGGTTCAAATCCATTCCGACCCTATGGGGATTGGCATTTGTTTGTTCCTCAGACCCCGCCGCCCCTATTGAAAATAAATATCAATAATAAATTGTGTCCGAGAGTCAAGAGTGTACGAACGGTGAGTCACTTAGTCAGCCGTCTCTTTGGACTATCAATATCAATAAGCAAGCGAACAAATTGACTTTCATAGAATCACAGTGCCAAAGTCCACCGAAAATTTAATTTAAGAATGTATACAATTTAAGGACTAGGGTGGTGTTTAGGGATGGTAATGTGTCCGGGTAGACTCGGGAGAGCTACATTCATCGCCTGATGTACGTTATATCTTTTTCGTCCATTCCTACCTTCAACCTACATTGGGTGAAATTCATCCTCACCCCATTAGATGCGTGTATTTACTACGGATATCCACAACTTATTATCTCATTTTAAAAAAATTAAAATAATATTAAATTACTTATATATAATAAAATAATAAAATTTACTAGTTATATTAGAATATAAAATAATACGGAGTATAAATATTCAAATATAATAACTAAATTGTTTTTTTAAAAAAAATAAACTTATTAATTTAGAACTAACAATAGTAAAAGGTTCTATATACTTTTATAATTTATTTTTGGTAAATATAAACTTTTATAAATAAAAATATATTAGTACTTATTTTACTATATACTATACATGGTGAGTCGGGTGAGATTCTAACTTCTAAGAGGATTTTGTACATAAAACTCGAATCCAAATCAGCCAACTGCATATTTAAATTTTTAAAATCCACCACCCACAATCACCCAAAAACACCAGATTCATGTAGGGTGGATTCAGGTGGATATCCATGGGCGAATTAAAATTCCATCCCTATTGGTGTTTTAAACATGAGAATTAAAATTGTAATTGAAATCAAATACCTAGTAATTACAATGAGTTTAGTAGAAAATTCTTTTTATTTGATAATAAATAAAAATTGCAATCAAAATAAATATATAAATAAAAATATATAATACACACACATATGTGTGTGTATTAAAGTTGCATATTGAATACATAGATAACAATATAATGTTGTTTTTCTCATTTTTTTTAATTATATTGTTTAAAAGTAGTGGATGTGAGTGGTAACGGTTTTTATGATTAATAGAGATTTGAATCTAATAATGGGTTGCAAAAGTAAGCTAGCAAACAAATATGATAAATTGATAATGAGTATCAAATTTCATACAAAATTACAAAGTCCTCAACCAAACGTCACCTAAGTTTTTACAACTCTTTATATACAAATTTATTCATTGTATTACACACCACAAAAAGAACACTTAAAGAAGAGGGTAACCCCAATCAAAATGGATAACGATATAAACTTGTAATCACAAAGTTACAAGTACAAATCCTAACCTTCTTGATTTGAATCGGCCAGTTGTGGATAATTTAGATTGGTTTATCTTTTTGTGGTATTATTATTATTATTTATTAATAACGGTGAAATAATTGGAAACGTAAAAATGCTACACGCTCCGTATCATCCATAATGAGGCACTAACATCCCGTGACGGGGTGTCAAAATAATATGCAATTATTTATTAGCTTCATACTGTAATTATTTCAAAACCGCCTCCATAGATATCACATATTTTTAAATTTTGAAAAAACAAAATACATTTAGTACTTTGATTATTTAATAACTCAAATATCCAAAGTTTTTTTAAAAAAAAATGAAGTAATTACCAATTTAATCTAACTTATTAAATTGCTCAACATGATTATGCAACTTCCTTGGACCTTGATTGGAATGATACTTAAACCTGAGACCTTTTATTTAGAATGGTAACAGTGATACCTATCAAATCATAAGGTACTTGAAAAATAATTTTTCATCACTTAAATATGCCGTAGTCACTTTCGCGTATGTCTATGAAATGACTTTTGCGTCCCCCAAAATGTCTACGAAGTGACTTGTTTAACCAAACTCTAGTAGAACTCATGGACGAAAAATGCCACTTTAAAGATAATTAAGAGACAAAAATAGCCGCAACATATATAATTGTGAGATAAAAGAAAATAGTATTTTGCTATAATTTATAGATAAAAGTGTGTTTTTAGAAATATAAAGTTTGGACTCATTACTCAATACTCATACATAGTTTTAGCATGATTAGTTTCGTATACTCTTAAAATTCTAAAAACATATTTCTGTTAGTCAATAGTACGTCATCACTTCCACATGACTCTTTAATGGTAGTATTGATTTGAGAAGAAAGCGTAGACAATTGCATTCGATATTTTCCACTGCAACACACAAGGCAAAGTACTTCGTCTTCAAGGTTCTCATGCCTCAACTTAAAAGGATATGTGAAAAGTCATAGTTTTTCCGCGTGAGAATATTCTAACACATATGTTATTTGAGGTTTTATTCAATGAGATATTATCAATTTCACCTAAAATGACATCGGCACTAAATTCTTATAATAATGTCTAAATTCATCTCCTGACATGACAATAAAAACTATTTATATTAGTTCTCACAAATCAGCCAACTTTAGCCGGAGTTAAAAATGAATTTTTTTTAATAATCAAATGTCAACGAATTTAAATCAAATAGTGTCACACCATGAAGTAAGTATTAGGAGCTGAGGGAAAATGAACGTGTGTGTGTATGTATGTGTGTCAAGTCTTTGGAAAATGAATGTTTTAATCCATCCATTTTACAGTTAGCGTAGCTCGATGAGTTTTATTTTCGTAAGTTCATTTCTTGGCGTAAAGTGCATGTCAATGACGAAAATTGCAACATCATATCCGTAAGGACTTAGGGAAAAAAGGTGAGCATTGTCTAACTTAGGGACAAAAATTATTTTACCATGGGTTCCTCAAATTTGACTGCATCTAAACGGAGTGGTAATGTCAAGGACAAAAATCGCAACATCAACTAGGGACAAAAAGTGAGCACAATCAACAAGTAGGCATGAATATTACAATTACTTCATAACAACTAGATAGTGATTCCACGGAAATTCTAACAGATTTTTGTTTTTTTTTTCCTTGTATGTGATTTGGTTATACTCAATGATTAGATTGGTAAATTTTTAATGATGGTATCACATCATAACAAACTAGATAGTGATTTCACGAAAATTCTAACAGATTTTTTTTTTCTTGTATGTGATTTGGTTATACTCAATGATTAAATTGATAAATTTTTAATGAAAGGACGTAATAAGGTAAAAGTTACCAGTGGAGGACCAGTTGATATTAACTGTTAAATGAAAATAGAAGACAGTGATAAATAGTAAATATATAGATAATTAGTAAATAGATATGTAGTACTCAAAAAAAAAAAGTAAATAGATATGTAAATAGGTAAGAGTAATGATTGGTAGGTAAGTGCTGGCAAGACTAGGTAGATATGTATTTCTATTTGAAGAGCAAAAAAAATGAAAAATTGTGTTCTAGTTTTCAAAAATAAAAAATGATTTGTAAGTAAATATGTTTTTTAAATGCCAACTGTAGTGTGATAGCATTCCGGTTACCATTTTAAATGGGTGATCATATCAAATCTCAGTATAGAACAAATTAAATACTATATTGTAAAGAATTATGACTATTTCAAAAGAATATATTTTTAAAAGAAAAAAAAACGATTTGTAGACGGGCAATATTTTCCTCATTGCCCCCTCACTTCAGATGTTGGGATCTACTTATAGTAGAGAAAATGTCATCCATGCCTTAAATTTGAAATTTACATTCAAATATACTTTAATCCTTTAATTAGTGAAATTATTCACCATTTTGAATATTCGAATTATATGATTGACTAAGTTATTCTATATATTATAAATATAAATATATATAATCATAGGCCCAATATATGGGTCATTCAAATTATATAATTGACAAGCCCATGAATTTCTAACAAATTAATTGGCCCAATTATATCAGTGCTTATACCATGGACCAGGGTTCACCTGGTCCTAAACAACATTGAATTTTGTATCTTTTAATATTTGAATGGTAAGCTTTCAAAATGTAAATTGTGTTTCTAAGTCAAAATACATAACAACTGTACTAAACTTTAAAAAGATTAAATTGTGTATTTTTAGTATTAGAATTGACTACAGTCTTTGAAAGGTGGTGGACTGGCCCGTATTGTACCCGCTCCACGATGGGGTGGGTTAGAACCACAACGAAGATGGCTCACGAAATAGCGGGCCTAACGAGTCGGACCCCATACGGACTACGAGCCAACCCTCTGGCCAAACCCAATTAAAAAAATACTACTAATAATAAATATAATATATATACACACACACACACACACACACACATAACACTTTAAAAATGTATTTTTTTTTCTTTTTTTTGAACTTTGAATTTAAAAAAAAAAAAAAAAAAAAAAAAAAAAAAAAAAAAAAAAAAAAAAAAAAACCCTCAAGGATTAAAATATTAAATAGCCTTTTAAAAAGGATTCAGGCCAAACCAGGCCAATTGTAGACTTAGGCTTGAGCCTAACAAAAAGCCTACATATAGACATAGGCCTAGGTCCAGACCTTAGATTTTTGTAACAGGCTCAAACATAACTTTCTAAAGCTCGGCTCGGCCTATTTCCCTCCTTACAATATGCCGAATAAAATCCCTACTTAATTTTTACCAATCCTTATACCAGGACCAAGGTTCATACTGCACTGTGGACTCTGGTTCATGTGTATGTTTCTTATATTGTGAGTTTGTGTATCTTATGTTATGAAATTTTGTATTTTAAGAGTTTGAATTCTGTACCTAAAACAAATTAGTAATTTGTCTTATGAATTTTTGTGTTTTGTGTTTTGTTTTGTAAAATTCTGTGCCTATAAACACAAATTATGTATCTAAATCAGATTTGAAAAATAAGTAAATATATAATTATGTGTATTATGTGTATGTATCTTGTGTTGTAATTTTGTATCTTGTATTATAAAATTTTATACCTTACGAGTATGAATTTTGTAATGACACCTGACGGATGGTATAAATTGCCAGTTTTTACAACTATACACTAATTTTTAGACTAAAATTCACTTTAAGAGTAAACCCTTAGTACATTTGAAAAAATCAACCTCAACGACACAAAATAAAAATATCAATATAATCAAAGAATTAAAATAAAATTAATTCACACAAGTTTGGATTTTTATTTTTAGGGACTTTTTTCTTCTTCCAAGATCTCCACCAATGGATTTTTAGACGTTCTTTTCAGGCTTTATGGCTTAAGTGAAGGAGAAATGTGAGAGGAGGAAGAAAGAAAATTATTTCTGCAAATGCTAAAAACAGCCTTACCTTTTTTTTTTTCTTTTTGTTTTTTTTTTCTCTTCATTTTCCCATCTTCTCTCTTCACTCTTTTTCCTATTTGGTGCTGAAAAAATCAACTCAAAAATTAAACTCTTGGAGATGCTCATCAACAATGCCGGGGCAATGAATTAGGATTCAAGTCCTGACAATCTTGTAGACTGATGCAACTATTCACTAAAATGGTTTAAAGCAACCTATAGTGAGCTGTGAGTATTGTACATGTAATTCAACTCAAATAAATAAAAATATTAATCAACTCTCCTTCATCATCTGCTCTGCTATCTTGGGGTTGTCGCTGCAGCCTCATCTTTGGTCAAAACGGAGCATAAAACCTGCCTTGAAATGTAAGTCTCGAGTTCTGTTGAGACCTGTGTGAGTTTCAGATCAAAGTTGCTTCTATACCTCTGTTTTGGCGATGGCACAGTGCCACTAAGAGTTGGAGAGTATGAGAATCTTCTCCTTGGGCTTGGGAATGGTGGTTTGGAGATGATGGCTGTTGTGGTGTCATCTTTGTTGTTTTTCATCAGTGGCCCACTTTTTGTTTCTTGAGGGAGTGGCTTCAGGTTCAAGTCCTCATTGTCATTGTGGCCCGTTTGTTTCTGGTTTAGGAGCCTTTCCCTTGCCTTATCTGCTGCCGCCATGGCTTTCTCTTTGCTCATTTTGATCAGCTTCCATGGGTCGATGCTTGCACGGAATCCTTGCTTTTTCATCAGTGTGGATGATTCGGATTCTCCATCGATTCTTATGGATAATCTGTGTGGGTTCTGCAAATGCATATGAAAAGTACCTGGTATCTTCAATCTTTTTTAAAGTTAAGCCATGGGTACGTGTTAGGATCAAGCGCTTACGCCATATTAGGATCAAGCGCTTACTACTCAAGCCAAAAGCTATAACTAGTAGCGAAGGAAGCAACTTATGATTTAGATACCACTTATTAGGATCATCATGCCAAAAGCTAGTAGTCAAAGCGTAACTTATTTCCGTACTTATAGAACGTCATCACATTAGTCAAGACAGACTGGGTGCTGGACTTGGCCTTTAGGGACTTTACTGGCCTCCGTCCAACAATTCCTCAGTCACCGGGTGCTAGATATGGCCCCTTTACTGGCCTGCCTAACATGACAAGGTGTCGGACTTGGCTCTTCAGGCTCAACACTAACAATCCCCTAGTCATTTAGTGCTGAATTTGGCCATTTACCAATCCCATCTAACAATTCTCCTTAGTCATTAAAAGCTATAGCTAGTAATGATAGTACGATTTATTTTTCACCATATTTTCGAGAGACATGATAGACTTGACCTTTCAAGCTTCCGCCCAACAATCGCTTAGCAACATAGTACTAGACTTGCCTCCAAGAGTATGGAAAAGGATATGGACTAAGAGACAGGCATTGTACCTGGCTTTTTATTCTTCCTTCGGTGCATTTAAGACGCGAGCTAAATGACTGTTTCTCAGGCGAACCAAAGTCTGAACTCTCATCTGAAGAAGAATCTGAATCTTCCAGTGATTCCAGATCCATGGATTGGTTCTCCTCTTTCATTGCCAAAATGTAGTCATAGGTTCTCATCCCCTTATCAAGGTAATCATAACTACTTTAGTACTTTCAGATTTGGTACATACATATTGGCCAAAGTATCTAGTTTCAACTGCTTTCAAATTTATTTTTGGGAGATAGCAAGCAAAAATTAGAGTTTTCGTAGTTAACAGAAAACATAATTGACCCTCATCATGCAAACCAAAAACTAAATTAGCAGATATCTGTTTTATAATGTTACCAAACTTTTACAATTACAGGCAGCCTTAAATTCTGTCATGTGCTAAGATTGGGTAAGGTCTCGATTAGACTATAATGTACATGGGTCAAATCGCACTAGAAGATTGAATCCAATCAATTAGCTAATCTAACTCATAACCTTATAAACTCATATGTTCTTTCTTATATTTTCAATGTAGGACTTTTAACATTAACCCTTTAGATCACTTGGATTGTCTGGTTTCCTAGTTCAAGCAATTCTACACTAAAACAGGAAAGGCAGGCACTGCACTCTGGGCAAATTGATATTTACATCAGAGATATCAGGACTCCACAAACCCAAAATGGAAAGAAAAACACCACTTTGCACATACATTTTGAGTTCAGAATCAGAGGCAACACAAATGGAAAGGCAAAATAGTCGATACCTTTCGGATGAGAACCAAATGGAAGAAGAAAAGTTGTCCCAGTGCTGCTGCACTATATGCCGTCATCAAAAACAACAAAACCTGAAATAAGCATAGATTACTTGACTGGTAGAATGGAGATTCATCCATATGTGGAAAATAATAGTATTAAAAATTAGGGTAATCCAAAGAATTACAGATATAGCTGCCAGAACTCCTCTTGGAAACTTTACATGGAGTCTCCTCTCAAGCTCTTCTTCTATCCCTTTCCTATTAGCAAAGCACCTGACAAATATAGCAACAGCACTTCCTCCTTCAAGTGTGAGCTGCATTACAAGGGACTCATTTAGCGAATGAAAACCATAGAGTAGCAATCTATAATCATGAACAGAGATGTAGTTTTAGTAAACAAATGGATTAACCATTATCAAGACAAAAACCATCAGCAGAATGAACGTCGTGTAGTTCTTTTTCCCTACACAGTTGTTTAACCACTGCAAATACAAATACAAGATATGGTCATAGTTAGGCGCAACGAATAAGGGAAGAGGAACATTTATTGGGGACAAAGACTTATTTTGTTACCCTGCAGTGATGATCAAACCCCTCAACACAGCGATTACAGGTTCTACAATGCTTGCTGTGCTTTCTCACCTGCAAGTGGTCCAGTCCATAAGTATAGGGAATTTAATTTTCATACATGTTCCCACATGCTAATCAAGAAGAAAGTAGTAAACAAAAGTGTCGTATAAACAAACCTCAAAATCACAGAGTAAGCAAAATGAAATGTCATCCTCTCTGATCTCAGGAGCAACTGAATCATCCATAACAAGGGGAAATGGGAATAGGGGCTCCATTTGAAGGCTACTTTTCCAGGGATTAAGGTATTTTCTCCTTATACAAGTCCTAAGGATTCTGCGTTCTACCTTCCTGAAAAACCTCACGACAATTTGAGCCAATAGGGCCCCATAATTCAGCTTAGAAAATGCAGTGGACTTCCCTTTGATCTTCTTCCTAAATCTGGTCCTATCAGTAGGATTAATAGCAGCACACCTAATGAATAGGAATGCAGCAGAAAATGCCTGCAGAACCATAAGAAAGGGAATTATATCTCTCTTGTTTTCACTTATTCCCCCACTTTACCAAACCCATACCCCCATCCACTAAGAGAGAAGATTGAGCACCAAGGGTGAAGCTAAGTAAAGTAGATTGGTATTTGTGTGTGTGTGTTCTTGGTATTGACTTAGTAATCAAATTACCACGAAGGAGAAAATGCTAGTGATGGTGATTTCAGCAACCCTGTTGCCAAGGAAAAGCCCCAGAAAGCAATAAAATGCTGCGATGAGGAAAATGAAGACGGACATGCCCACTATCTGCAGTCAGTTGCAACCAAAATCAGAGCTCAAAACCACAAGGCTTCCAGTGCTTTACAGTTCATAAACATTTGCAGTAATATTTAAGCATTCATCAAAAACTAATAGCTTCAATTCTGTGCTTCTACATGAATCCTTAGACATAGTAAATTTAACAACTAAATCAGAATTCAGAAACAATCAACTGATTTGGCAACAAAGAAATAGCAACATTTGTTAGGGTAAAGAAGGTGTTTGCTCGCAGTTAATAAGATAATGGAGCTCCGAGCATATGAAAGTCACAAACTTTAAAGTAGGGAGCAAAAATAGGGTGGAGGGCATGGCTAGAAGCCAAATTTACCTGTAAAGGGTGAAGAGGACGCTGCCATCCATGGCGTCTCATCATCTTCCTTACAGATTTCTAGCCAACTGATTCAATTCAGAGAGAAAAAGAAACAAACTTGTGGTGGTGGGATGAGTACTTGAATGCCGCTGATTCTTAACAACTAAATATAATCACGAAATTAGAAAGGTTAAACTTAAAATGTAGTTAATGGCCAAGAAATCTGACATCCTAGAAGACGACAGGAGACAAAATGCATACATTCGTAGAGAGGAAGAGTAAAAGAGGTGCTATCCTTAGCTCTAAAACTGCGAAATCTGGACTACATGACCGATTGGGAATTTCAATTTGGGATTTGGGCTCTCAAACAGCCGAACGGTCTGCTGCTGGCTGCTGCTCTTCTTTTCTCTCTCCGTTTGAATTTTAAATCAGCGCGCTTCATACAGCGGCCTCACGTTTTGCATTGCCTTTCTAGTTTCTACAGTGGAAAATGAATCTCAAGTTATACTCTCTACTTGTACTTTATACAGTGAAAATTTTGATATTAACACTTTTTTGGATCCACAAAATGGAAGATAACTTATACGGAGTATTTGCCACGCTAGGGAGTCAAAATGAAGAAGTATATAATAGGAGTTCATGTAGTATAACTATTCTACAATTAGTCATTTACGAAATTTTAGTCTATTAAAATAAATAAATTAAAAACTAGGGATGACAATAGTGTGATTGTGATATTTGGTTTATTGCACATTATGCCTTGATTTGTCTTTGTGTTTTTTTTTTTTGGTGGGAAAGACCCGTCGAAGACAGGAAAAAACAAAGTTACCAAACTCTAATTGAACTGGCACCAGCGGCGTCCGCAGCAAGCAGCATTTCAATGCTAGCAGGGGGTGAGTCTAAGAGGACCGTGCCCACTCCCCTAGTTGCCCTTGGTTCGCAAGATGATCCGCACATTTGTCTTTGTGTATTACTTCATATACTATAATGAATTACACTTTTACCTTAATTAGTAATTGTAAGATTAGAACCTTTGATTATTCAAGATGGAGGGTGTTGATATATTCACACTTTTTACAAGGGTGTTCTCACATATACACACGAGAAAATATCATATTTAGTCCCTCAACTATAATACATGTATCAATTTTGGTTCTTGACTATTAAAAATTTCAAATTAGGTCCATGACTATTCAATTTGTATCACTTTTAGTCCTTGACTATTAGCATTTTCAAATTAGGTGCATGACTATTCATTTTGTATCACATTTGGTCATGCCGTTAAATTTTCCGGTCAAATTTCTGGCGAAGTCATCGGGGGTGACCAGCATTTTCTATTTATTATTATTATTATTATTATTATTTATTTTTAAGTTTTTTTATTTAAAAGTTACGGAGTATTAAAATAATTTTAAAAATAAAAATTAAATAAATTAGTCTGTCACCGGTGACTTCGCCGAAAATTTGGCCGGAACATTTAACGACAGTACCAAATGTGATACAAAATGAATAGTCATGCACCTAATTTGAAAATGTTAATAGTCAAGGACCAAATGTGATACAAATTGAATAGTCATGCACCTAATTTGAAATTTTTAATAGTCAAGGACCAAAATTGATACATATATTATAGTTGAGGGACTAAAAATGATATTTGCAACTGGAGAAAATCATTTGTTGCTTTACAATCAGTCACGCATATACATGATACAAAACGGAGATATAAGTGGAGGAAAAACACACTCAAAAAGAGTAGTCAAGTGAGTAAAACATGATTTTTATTTAAATCTATCGCATTCACCTCGCTAGTACATATACTCGTGAAGCTTACGGAAGATCTTTCTAATACAGTTTACCTCGTAAGTATACATTCTGGTGAGATTTATTGAGGAGAATATTGTTGAATCTAAACTATATATCATTTTGGTAATTAACTAAATTAAAAAATTACTCTTGAAATTCATATGAATCCATCTTTTTGACCAATTTTCTTATGCTACCGTTGAACGGTTGAACCTACGGGAGCTTGTTGAGTCTGATGATATAATCCATGTTTCTTTATTCCACCAAAAGAAGGCAACTATGGTGGAATAGTATAATTCAGTCACTCTCTGCCAAATCTAAACAAGTCAACAACCCCACCCCACCCTACGCTTTCACATTTCGTTTCTGATTTTCTCTTTTTTCTGTTCATTACATAATCTCCTTTCTTCTCGTTACATCCTATCAGTAATCAGTAGAAGAATTGATGGAGAACTTAGAAGCCGCTGTGGGCATAGGCTACTGGCTCCGATGGCAAGTTGTGGTTTGTGCTCTCATCCTCATCCTCCCCGCCACCATCGCACTAAGATTGCTCAGGAGCCGCCATAAAGATCCCATCGACCCTTCTCATTTCTGGGTTCCCAGTTGGAGAGGCCTCCATCCTCGCTGGCTTCTTTTTTACAGAGCTTTCGCCTTTGCTTCCATGGCGTTCCTGCTTTATCAGACTGTTGCCACTTTCGGATTCTTCGTCTTCTTTTTCTATACCCAGTAAGAAACTAAGAACCCTTACCCCCATCATACTAACCTTTTTTTTTTTTTTTTTTTTTTTTTTTTCTCTGTACCAATTGTAAACTGATTTCCTTACCTACATTTTGGTTAGCTAAGTAATATTACTCCATTAATTCAATATTCTAGAGACCTGCAAATTGCTTAACTGTTCAAATGATTCCCTTTCCAGTTTCCAGTGCCATCGAACATAAAAGAAAAACTAGTTAATGCTTCTTGTTTTTTTTGAGAACTAGTTAATGCTTCTACTATAATGGTTTTACTCAATTTAGTCCTAAATGACTTTTTGTGCTCAATTTAGTCCTAGACTTTTTGTGCTCAATTAAATTGTGTAAAACCATCAAAATCTAGGACTAAATTGAGTAAAAACACTATAGTTGAGGACTATATTCGGTATTAACTCAAATAAAAACCATTTCAGATAGGTACGGTGGTAATTCTATAATCTTATGCTGTTTGTTTTCCAGGTGGACTTTTGCATTGGTTATGGTCTATTTTGCTGTATGTATATCCCTCCCTCTTATTTGTATTCCAATGAATTACAGTACAGTTTTAATCTTCTTGATTTAATTCTGCATAATTGGGATTTAGTCCCCCACCCTCGAGACTTCAACTAGGTTGTTCAATCATCAGCTTGCTGTCTTTCTTGAACCTGGAATTCTTCTTCATTGATTCTGTTTGTAGCTTGGGACACTTGTATCTGCACGAGGATGCTTATGGAGCTCAAGAAGTCCCTTTGCCCAGTGTGGGGAGACGGGCAGGTTCTTGAAAAAGGATCCAGATGAGACTAATAGTCATGATAAAGAACAATCATGTGTTGAACAACATCTTGGATTGTCAGAAAATCTGATGCATATTGTTTACCAGGTCTGTCAAGTGAATATTGTAACTGCTAGATTTTCTTGGTTATAAACTTGAAATAAGTTCACCTCTTTTGACCTATCTCAAAGAGATAGGCATATGAAAAGAAATGTGTTCTTGAAAACTATTTTGAGTTTGTTTCTATAATCTATTTTAAGGATCTTAAGAAATAGGCTGAAAATTTTCCAGAAGTTCATTGAAATGCCAGACCAATTAAAGTTGTTTTGAGCTTAGCTTGTGGAGCTTACTTTAAAAGCTCAGCATGACATTGCTTAATTAAGCAGTGTGATTACCGTCTCAGAACATAAACAGAAGAATTTCCATTTTAGTTTCTGTTTTTGTGAATTACATAGGAAGCACAATGCAGCAAGGGGGATAAACTATGTAGAACTAGTTGATACCACTCAGACTAGCAAGGCCAGTGGTAAAAGGAAGAATTTTGAGCAGTTAGTTTTTGGACTAATGTCTGGCTTCCTACATACAAATGATTGAAGAGTACTGGTTCCCCTTTTTATTTTGCTTGGCTAGATACCAAGTCCTTATGAAGTCAGTTGGGGAACACTAGTCCAGCAAATTATAGGCACTAATTAGTATGTAGTTCCCAGACCTATAGACTGAGGTCATTCTGAAGAGTGAGAGCAAAATACCAAAAGATTAGGACAAATTAATGAATTTTCAGTAAATATAATTACCCTTGAACCTGTTGTGTGATGTAGTGCTAGGAAATTAGGAAATTGAGCAGACAGAAAGCCTTCAGAAGCCAAAAATGCAAGAAATTCTGCAGTAGTGTGTCATTCTAAGATTGACTCTGGTATTGTGTGTCAAAGATTGACTCTGGTATTTACCCCCTAGTTCCTATTTAATGTCTTCTTTACCTGGCTACAAAGGTTCAGTTTATATATATATATATATATATATATATATATATATATATATATATATATCTTCACTTTGGACCAGGCGTCGATCTTTAGGTTAAGGCTATGTTTGGTAGCGCTTATAGCTTATTTTAAGCTACAAATAAGATATAAGCTCTGTTTGATAAAACATAGAGAGCTTAAAATAATACGGAGAAGCTTTTTTTTGAAACGCTAACCTAAATAGTGTTTCAAAATAAGCTAGTAGCTACTAGCTTTTATGCTTTCAGCTTTAAGCTAGCTTATAAGCTAGGTATGCCGAACAGAGCCTAAGTCTTGTAGGTGACTAAGTGAAGTAACTGCTCTTATACTGAACAGCTTATTTTCATGCTTGTTTGTATTAGTTTATCAATTAAGTAGTTCAAGTCAGACTGCCTAGTGGCTAGCATGAATTCTTCTTTTCTTTCAATAGCTAAAGCCACTTCCTGATGCTGGAGACTTGTATATTGCATTCCTGTGTTATTCTGTTTGTCACCCCTGAATTGTTATAATATTTGAGAGTTCCTGAAATTTTATGCAATGCAGACTTGTGCAGGTGCTGTTATGCTGACTGATATAGTCTTTTGGTGTCTTCTACTCCCATTTATGACTGGTGAAAATTTTCAACTTACTTTGGTGAGTAATGGTCCTTTCTACAGTGTATTGTCTGGTGCTGCGATAAGGTATTTGCATCTTTATCTGTCCTCGGGTTTCAAACTTTCCTTTCATTGCATAGTAGGTACAGGTTTTCAGTTATGATCTCACAACTCTAATCCAGAAGAAAACATGAAATGCTATGCATATTTTTACATTTTTTTGGAGGGTGAGTGTGGGATTATTTGGTAACGGTGCTATCCAAGTATGAGTTGTCTAGTTGGGACAATGGTGCAAATGGGTCAGTGCTATTCATTCAAGACTAATTAATATCATGAGAAGGAATTGTTGGCAAAAAGGAAAGAGGCTAAGGCGCTTATGCATTCAAAACCATTACTGGGAAGGATTTAACCTGGGGCGTGGTTGAGTGGAAGGGACTCATTCATCCTTAACCAAACGTCAAGGATCGATCCTTAGCCTTGAGTATAGAGCAACCTTAAATCTCTAGGCCAGCTATCACACCTTTTATAGGTGCCTACAATTTAGCTAGGGGATTAGTCACTGTGTCTATGGTGGATACCCAAGTTACACCCAAACAAATTACTGGGAAGGATTTGATCCCTTCTGGAGTACTTGTTCATACTGTTCTTGAGAGTAATCGCATTTCTGCAATTCTAATCATTTGCTATTTCTTTTAAATAATTGTGGCAGCTAATTGGATGTATGCACTCTGTAAATGCCATTTTCCTTTTCCTTGATTCTGCTCTAAATAAGCTTGTAAGTAAAGAAGCTCCACCCATCTGTATATAGACCTCTTTTGATTGTTCTAAAAAACCTAATGGTGGTGGCTTTTTAACGTTTCAGCCATTTTCATGGTATGGTCTCGTATACTTTATTCTATGGAGTTGTGCTTATGTTGCTTTCCAGTGGATTCTCCACGCGTGCTGCTATACATGGTTAAGTATTCATATCATTTCATCTATTCCGGGTAACATATACCTTTACACCCTGCATCTCCTTTCCCGTATTCATAAAAAGATATATTGCAGGTGGCCATATCCTTTCCTTGACCTTTCAACTCCATGGGCACCTTTATGGTAAAAATTATATACTTGCCAGTTTCGCATTCCATGGTTCCACGACAATTTAGATGACCTAACTGGAAATTTTTCTTCCAGGTATTTTGCACTGGCCTTGGTTCACATCCCCTGCTATGGAATATACGTTCTGCTCATAAAATTAAAAGACGGAATCTTGTCAAGGATGTTTGCCGAGGCTTATGTTAGGTTGTCATAGCTTCTTGCTTCCTCCCCAAAGTAACAGTTTCTGAAATCGATAAATGCATACATTCTTGTCAAGAGCATCTGGTCTCTTCGTCGATTATAATTGTGATGAGTGTCTCCTGTGACAGGGTTACAATGGAGAAGAAGGGAACTTGACACAGAGGAAATCTGTTTTCAGAAAGAAAAGAGTGGATCCTATCTACTTGCATATAAGAAAAGAAGATAGCTTTAGATATTGGTACCTATCAATATGTGCATCTTATGTATGAGCTCTAGATACTAGTTCCTGCTGTACACTCCGTACAAAATTGTTCATTTTAGTGTATGCATAATGCATTATTAATTTAATCCTTGAATTGTTTATAAATTTCCATTGGTTGCGGACACCAAATCTCTATGAAGTTTTTATTTAAAGCAACTTAAGAACTTTGTTTAATCTTCTTGTATCGCATAAGATTAAATCTTGAAACCTCGTTGCTTTTGATAGACGAATATTTAAAGCTTATAGGAAAGTGATCACACGCCTGAAGATCTCATTTCCTCACTCCCCTTCATACTCGTATCCAAATTTTCTAACAATCTATAAGCTTTAAATTTCTGTTTCTGAGGAAGAATGAATTCTGAGTTATTTGACTTTGCAACCAACATCCCAAAGTTGGAACACTTTGAAGGCGTGGGCTTTTGTAGATGGCAGAAGAAGATGAAGTTCCTCCTTGCGGCCCTGAACGTGGCATATGTGTTAAGCACCTTGAAACCCACTGAGCAAGAGAATGAGACTCTCGAATTGAGACAAATTATGTTGGGAGTTTGTCGACGACAATTGTTACAATTGTTGTTGATAGATGATGATAATAAATAACTCGAAATATATGGTTACAATATATATTGTTATAATGATATAGTAAAAATTAACTTACAAATTTCTTTAGAAGTTTTCATGCATTAATAAAATTCTGAGAATGATTTGTAAACTCGTTCAATTGGAGTCAGTAAGTTATCAATTACATTGTCAATTCTTTGAAAAATGGTCCTACCATTTTAGAGTCCAGGTGCAGTTCTATTTATGATTAACAACTTTGTAATTAGGCCGTGTAGATCTGACAATGATGTAAGAACAATTTTGTCCGATAAAAAAATTGTACAATATTTGTAATTAAAGTAATGTACAATTGTACCATTATAGAAATACATACAAAAAAATATTAATATCATAATGACATAAATCATTCGAATAACGCAAAAACATAATTGAAATATTGAGTCTTGTTTTAAATAATCAAAAGAAGATTAATTAAATAAAAAAGGAAAAAAAAAACTTAACCTAATTTTTTTTAAAAAAAAAACAGCAATAAAATGATTTTCAAGGTTCCCGATTTATAATCTTTGATGCTCAACTGTTAGGCTTATTATTTGACAAAAGTTTATCTTAAATTTTATATTGTATTTTTAATTCATTTAACATATTCGTAATATATGTTGAACAATTATGCCAACTTTATTTGGGATGGGGTTCAAACCTAAGACCTTTGTTATAAAAATTATTGGATAAGTTAAGAATAATAAATAGTTAACGGAATATTCGATTACTAAATTTTATACTAACGGAATGTAGGGTTATTTAAGGGAAGAAAATAATATAGTAGAGGGTAAATAAGGAAAATCATAAAAAAAATACTAAAATCAAATTAATACGAACCATTAATTTCAACAAATAATTACACAAACATTTTTTTTTGTTTGCGTGACCTAACTTTATTGGCTCTTATTAAATTTGTAGATTGTAGATGTAGATTATTATTATTATTATTATTATTATTATTATTATTATTATTATTACTAGTATTTTCGCCCGTGCGTTGCACGGAATGAATTTGTTATAATATTTTAAGAATATTTGGATCGATATACAATTATATAAATTATAACATCGAATATTATATAGCGCAATTGATGAAATTGGTTGGATCGATTATGTTTTCTGATGTTTTCTTTACTTGAATTAGAGCAAATAATTGTCCAATTACCCGTGCGATTCACGGATAAATTTTTGTATTATTTATTTAGATAATAAAATTAAAGATATTAAAAAATATTAATATTGAGCATGTACATTTATTTGATTATAAGATTAGTGCAAAAGTATCACTCAATTAATTGAATAATATATGACTTGTTTGTTTACAATTATCTTAAAAAGATCGATATTTAATATAAATTAAGTAATTATATTATTACAAAAATAAATATGAAAAAATGAGAAATAATTTAACTTTAATTATTACGGAGTATACAAATAAATTCAACGACCAATATTTAGCTTAATTACCATAATAATTATTAAGCAATTATTATTAGTCAATTACACTAAATTAATTATTTTTCGTTAACATGAATATCAATTCGTATATACAAAAATTATTATTATTATTATTATATATTAAATATGTTCGACCTTCTGCAGTGTTCATGTCACACGTGTACTAATTAATTTGATCAACGACATTTAAAGTTGGTGAGGGATTGCTCAACTTCTAATTAATAAATATTAATTATTATGGAGTACTATTTCTTAATATAATTAATTAATTAATATTTAATTTATAATTATAAATAATATATTGCCATTATATTTCCAATGAATATTAATATATTCATTTAATTTTCTTAATATTTTAATTTCTTTTTGAATATATTCATTTTCTTTTTCTTTTATAAAAAGAATTATTGATTGTCATTCCTTTTTCCTTCATTATTTTTTCCTATATTTCATTTGTTGGTTACTAATTCTTTTGTAGGAAAACTATGCTATATTTCCAGTTAAATATTAATATATTCATTTCTTTTTTCCTAATATTTCATATAAAAAGAATTAATATTGATCTCCATTCCTTTTTCATAATTTTTCCTAATATTTCATTTGTTGGTTACTAATTTTTTCATATGAAAAGTTGTGTTATATTTCCAGTGAAATATTAATATATTTCTTTCGTTTTTCCTAATATTTCATTTCCTTATAAATATATTCATTTCCATTTTTCCTTCATAAAAATTAATATTCATTTCCATTTTTTCCTTCATAATTTTTTCTTAATATTTCATTTGTGGTTACTAATTTGTTTGTAGAGAAAGTTGTGTTATATTTCCAGTGAAATATTAATATGTTCATTTCGTTTTTCCTAATTTTCATTTCTTTTGAATATATTCATTTCCTTTTTCCTTCATAAAAAGAATTATTATTATTATTTACATTCCTTTTCCTTTAATTTTTTCTTAATCATTCATTTGGTGGTTACTAATTATTTTGTAGGGAAAAAGTTGTGTTATATTTCCGTTAATATTAATATATTCATTTCATTTTTCATAATATTCCATTTTTATTTTGAGTATATTCATTTCCTTTTTCCTTCATCAAAACAATTAATATTGCTTTCCATTCATTTTTCCTGATAATTGTAATTAATTGGCCTGATTCCTTGCCAATTAGTAAGAAAATATTAATAACAGATTTCCGTGTAATATTCATTTTCTTTTCGTTCATAAAAATTTAATATTAATTTCCATATGATTAAAAAGTAATATAATTATAAAAATATAATTGTTGAATATATTTCAGTGAAATATTAATAAATTCATTTTGTTTTTCCTTCTAAATAATTAATATAATTATAATTATAATATAATTTTCGATTATATTTCACAGTGAAATATGAATATATCATTTATTTTTTCCTTCATAAAAGAATAAATATTAATTCCCATTTCTTTTTCGTTCATAATTTTTTGCTAGTATTTCATTTGGTGGTTACTAATTTTTGCATAGGGAAAACTATGTTATATTTATAGTGAATTTTTATTATTAATCTCCTTTTTCATTTGGCATGATTCATGTGCCAATTAATAACATTAGTAACATAATATTTATAACAGATTCTCGTGTGTAATATTTATTTCCTTTTCATTCATAAAAAGATTTTAATATTCATTTATAATTAATAAGTAAATAATTATAAAATATAATTGCCATTTATATTTCAATGAAATATTAATATATT